>CM069598.1:5859412-6023515 GCA_035771175.1 Paratinospora sagittata | reverse complement strand
TCGAATTTAAGGCCAATATTTAATTATTCAAAGTACTAGATTTATTATTTTTTGTAACACAATCAAATTATTCTTGAAAAGGTAATTTGAATTATTAACCTTGATCTTTCAAAGAAAGAAAATTGAAGTCCATTTCTTTTTTCACATCTTTCAATCTCTACACATCTTTTATGTAATTTTTTAAGATACCAACAATAAGATCCTTGTTTTTGTTTTTTTTTTTTTTTTTTGAGATTAGCGGGTATTGAAGACTCACGTCCCTACTAATCCCTTTGAGGCAACGGCCACAAACAGTCAAGGACGTCGTTGGCCAACAAATAGTAAGAGATGATTTGAACTCGAAACCTTCAGAACATGTGCGCTTCTACCTAAATAATATGATTCAAAGACCAACTTTTAAAAGGTAATTATTCCACCATCTAACCCTGTTTGATCAAATATGTTTGAAATCAATAAACCATTCCTCAAGCTCAACTATAAAATATTACACTGATACATAAGAATGAGCATGTGCTATATATAAATAGGAATATATATTAATACATAATGACAAGGTAAAAACTAATCAGAATTATAAAAACTCAGCTAGGAAATTCTTAACTACATAATCTGCCATAATACCATTTGTCTTCTCTGTTGGGTGGAAGGAATCCCAGAACACATATTTGCTTGCATCAGAGCATGTTAATGGATTCCATTTACCACACATGTAGCTCAACTCATTTGTTCCTGATCCACAACATGCCAATGCAGCACTCTCAAATCCTGTTGCATCCATCAAAATGGGCATATTTAATTTGGATTCTAGCAATTTTAGCAACAAATTAAAAAGTTTGTATAGAAAAACTTTTTTTGGGATCGTATCGACCAAAATAATAATCTCATGTTAAAATGAATAAGTTCATCACAATGTAAGTTGGGATTCCATTCTCATTGATATCTGCAAGGTCTTTTAAAGTAAAATCACATCAAAATTAAGGTGGTTAAGTTGAAAATAATATTGATATTAATTGATTTTTAGACTGCCCAATAAGTGGTATCAAAATCGATAGTTCGATTGAGATGCACATATGTCAAGGTAGAGCATGTATCCTTCTGGAGTAAAAACTTTACATCTAGGTCTAGAGGTAGTTAAGTGAGGGACAATATCAATATTTAGTTGAGATCTCGTCCCGCTTAAGAAGTGATCATAGAGTTGAAGATTCTGCTAAAGCATAAAGGTGGGGCACGTGGTCTTTTAAAGTAAAACACCACACCTAAGCCTAAGCCTAAGGGTGAGTTGGGGTTAATATCCGTCCTAGTTGAAATTAGTACCCGGCCAACAAAAATTGTTAAAAAAAAAAATGTGTCAGAAGAAGAAAGAAGAGGAAGAACTGAGATTAGTTTTACCATATTTTGATGGTTCTTTAATCATGTCAAGAAGAATATCATATGGATTTGAAAGAACAACTCTGATTCCTTCAAGTTTCATGTTCATCTTTCCCACCAAGAACTGCAATTTCCCATTAAAATCCAATGCCACTTCATTATAGTTCTCTACGCAGCTCCTGCCGCTTAGAAAATTTGTGGTTCTCTCCAATGGCAAGCATCCCATAGGAGGAAGCCCAGCTATAGTAACCTTCCTTGCTCCGAGAACATATAGCTCTGTAACGAAATTCTCCGCAATCCCGATAAGAAAATTCTTGTACTCATTGACAGTGAACTCCGATGACCGGCCGGGCATGACAAAATAGTTTGCCAAGAAGTCATTTGTGCCGAAGCTAATCAAATACAATGCCTCCTCTAAAATTGCATTAGCTTCAGCTTCACCTAGTTTTTCTCTCAGCTTCTTCTGGTAGTCTTTGAAGTATTCGAGTTCCTTCCAGAGAGGTATCACAGCCTGGGAATAGATAAAAACTATATATTAGGACATATATAATTCAGTGTATATAATTCATTTTAAGAAATATGAGAAATAGTTTTATGTAATTATAAGCAAACTTACTGTGATGTGGGAGGTGACATTGTCATAGCCAGTGCCAGCAGAAGCAAAGCAGACACCAGTTTTGAAATCTTCAATGGCGTATATAGGATCTAAGTATGCTGGAACAGTTGGGCCACATCCAAAAGCTTCAGAGATGAAATCTGTAGGAATTCTGCCATTGCTGAATCGTCCGGTGGGCTTACCTCCGGCAAAATCACGCCCATAAGGCGCGAAATCGCTCTTGATGATGGTGGGTATCTGATTATTGTTACCCGAATCGACGGAGGAGTCTCCGAAGACGATAATGGCAGAAACCTTGGCTGTGATCAAGGTAGGAAGCAATAATAGGAAGTAAGTTAGGAGGAGGACGAGGAGGAGGAGCCAAGGGATGATCATCTTCTGTGCCATTTTCTAACTTGATGACTAGCTAGCCCTAACAAGTTTGTTAAGTAATGAAACGTTTGGGACTTATTGATCAAAACTTACTGTTAGTACAAGATGTTATTTGGGAAGTTCTAATTGGATTATTTATTATTTTTTTTTAATTTGTGATCTGGTTCTTATTAGATTTTCAAAGAAAACTTTGTACTGTATTTGGTTAATGATTTAAAATCTACAATAAAATCTGAAAAGTAAAAATTTAGAAAATAATTCTTTATTATTTTAAGGAAATGTTTTTAAGAGTAAAATCTAAGAAAACTATTTTTTAGGTTCAACATACCAAATACTTTTTCGTGTGTTTAAATTCTTGAATATAAAAAATTACATCCAAATAACAAACCAAACTTGTTACATTCTTTGGCATTTAGTTTTTTATTCAAAAATAGGAAAACAATCTAAAAATAAAAATTTAGAAAATGATTTTTTTTTGTTGTTTTCTGAAAACAACCTATTTTCCTAACGAAGTTCTCAAAGATTAGTTTCAAATACAATCAACCAAATACATTTTCTTTCATTTGAAATTTTTAAATGCAAAAAATTATATTTAAATCACGAACCAAACAAAATATTTTTTTTTCTTTTTATTTGTTGCATCTAAAGTAAGGAAATAAAGAGTAACGTTTCCTGAATTCCTCAACTACCATACCAAAGAAGAGTAGAAGTGAGAGATTGTGGAGTTGCAACGGCCAAAGAAAAACAAAGTTGAGTTGGGTTGGGCAATACGAGAAAAAGTACCCAAAATTTCTGTAACCAGCAGTTTCAGTTATTGGGTCTTGCTAGAAAGAGATGATTGCCACTGAGATACAAATTTTTGGTGTTTTGATAAGAAGGGAATGGTTATAACTGTAACGAAATTTGATTAATTTTGGTTGAGATGGTAACCAGCTAATTAAGGTTTGGTGGGTTGGTGGGTTGGTGTTTGGTAATCAAATCACCACTGCCTCTACTCAATCTTCATATTTCCTTCGGAGCAAGTTATAGATTCAATTGTTCTAAGTACGGTAAGATCAAAGGGTCAGTAACTAGCCTCTGTAACTATGAATCAGCAGCTCTTCCAACAGATTCCTGATCAGCTTTGCCACAAGTAAATGCTGATTTGGGTGACTTCTTCATGAACCATCTTCTTTGTAGCTTCCTAAAAAAACTTCATTCAGATTACCATTTATAGAATTGATTAAATAGATTTATGTCTTAATTAATAATAAAATATATATATATATATATATATATATATATATATATATATAAATTAGACAACTTTTGGAATAATAGTGGCACACAATACTCCTCCCAGAAAATGAGGTCATAAGTTGGATTTTTTATTGGCGTTGGCTATTTGAGGGCATTTTCTGCTAGAGCAACTAGGGACGTAAGGGATTAGTCTGGATACTCAATTACCCTCGATTTAAAAAAATAAAATAAAAAAAATAAAAATTAGAAACCTAATATTTAACAGTTTTTTTTTTTTTTTTTCACAAGAGGACCCTTTATCTAGGGGTGACAATTCGGCCTATTTGGCCCGGCCCGGCCTGTTAGAGTAATTACAATAAAATATAAAATTTTAGTTCAATAATTAAATAAAACATACGAATAATTATTTGATGGCAAATGATTTTCCTATGTATATATATATCACATTTATTTAATTTATCTAAAATATGTGTTGATTCATTCTAATCATTGAAATGAGTTAGTTTATATATGTAGTTGGATAATGTCTTTTTTTTTATAATTTTAGCCCAACCCATGTTATTCTATAATTTAGTTAAATTTATTATATATTTATATCTAGTTCTACATACTTGTACTTTTAGAGAGTATACTTAATGAAGTATATTTGGTAAAGTTTTTTTTTAAAGTATACTTAATAAAGTTGACATGCTGCAAAATAAAAATGATACAATATAATATAAATTGTATACATATATTCTTAATTAATTATATGTACTATTTTTCATATTATATACTTAATTGAACATACTCTTAATTATGTATATACAATATAAATATATACCCTTAATTATATATGTATATAATACTCTTGATTATTGTGTTTTTCTTATTACACACACTTTTTATACTCTTTATTGCACTAACACTCTTGATTATGTTTTTTTCTTTCATTTTCTAAACTCTTAATTATAAATATGTGTGTGTATGTATGTATGTATGTGTAATATATTCTCTTGAATCTTAATTATGTTTTATTTTTTGTCATTTTATACTCTAATTATATATTATATATAGTCTAATTAAGAAATAGACTATGTACGTGGATTATTTGTTTTATTTAATTTATCTTAAATGTGTGTTGATTCATTCTAATCATTAAAATGATTAATTTTATATATATAGTTGGATAATGTTTTTCTTTCATAATTGTAACCCAACTCATGTTATTATAATTTAGTTAAATTCATTATATATTTATATCTAGCTCTACATACTCTTAGTGAGTATTCTTAATAAAGCATACTTGGTAATTTTTTTTTTTTAGAGAGTACTCAACAAAGTTGAAATGCGGCAAAATAAAAATGATATAATATAATATAAACTGTATATATATAATATCTTAGTTGATTATATGTACTTTTTTTTCGTATTATATACTTAATTAAACATACTCTTAATAATACATTTATAATACAAATATGTACCCTTAATTATATAACACTCTTGACTTAATTAAATATATATTACACACACTTTATGTACTCTAAATTATAATAACTAATAACACACTTGATTATGTTTTTATTATTATTGTGTAAACTCTTTTAAATATGTGTGTGTGGATATATGTATGTATGTAACTTTTTTTTTTGACACGATGTATGTAGTATGTATTATATAATATATATATATATATATATATATATATATTATTTAACATAATCTTAATTATGTTTTATTTTTTTCATTTTATATACTCTTAATTACATATACACACATATAATATATATACGTTCATGTGCATGTGTAAATTTGTAATTAAAAATATATTACACAAACATATATATTTATTTTATAATAAATACAAAATATATACATGTATATATAATAGGATCTTAAATTCGTTCAATAAATTTTAAATCGGCCCGGATCAACTCATATAATAGTCGGGTAAGTCTGAATCATGCCATTGCGGCTGTGTAAAGCTCATGGCCGGCGCCAAATTGCCGCCCTGACGGCTTTATCGCTCTTCCTCTCTTTACTTCAATTCGATTAAGTTCTTCGGAGTTGGAAGCAAAAGAGAGGCAAGGAATAGTGGGTTTGAAGGTGAAAAAAATGATGCACAGAACGATTGGAAATGCGAAGGGTAAGGTTAAAGAGAAGCTGTCTTGGTATTTATGTAGATGTTTTTCAGTTTCTTCGGGTAGAACAGTTCTGGAAATGGCCGGTGAAGAGGGAGAGCTGAGAGTGTTCTTAGTGGCAGGAGAGGTTTCTGGAGACGCCATAGCTTCTCGTCTCATGGCTTCTCTCAAGAAACTTACTCCTTTTCCTCTTTGTTTCTCTGGTGTTGGAGGGTATGTAATTGTACCCTATAAACTACCCTTTTACTTCAGATTGACAATGTTCCCCAAGTGCCCACCAATTTATTTTTCTCTTCATCCACACTAAAATTCAGGGACTTAGGTACAAATTTATGCTAACATTTGAAGTTTTTTTTTTTTTTTTTATCATTTAGTTGTTTAATATATGCACTTTTCAGTTTCCATAGTTCATACTCAGTATTTTTTTTTTCAGATTTTTCCTATAGATCAATTGCTTCACTATTCTTCTACTTTTCTCTCAAAAAAAAGATATTATAATAGACCAATTTCCGTAATATACGTCATGTTTCTGGGTTTTTGTGGTTTTTTATAGGTATATTTCTCATTTATGTTCTTAGAAACATAAGTTCTTGTTCAGGTCCTTAATGTCCAAGGAAGGCTTGCAATCTTTGTTCCCTATGGAGGATATTGCTGTAATGGGAATTTGGGAACTGTTGCCACATTTAAATAAGATTAGGGTGAGTAATATTAATGGGTGATGCAGTTTCTTGTGAACTTCTATAATTTCTAGTGTTACCCTTTTTCCTTCCTTTCCTTCCTCCATGAAGTTTTGAAACTATGTTGATTTATTTTATTTTAGTTGAGCTTGGAAATGGCAGATAAAGCTAAAGGAGGCAACAGAAGCTGCCCTACTATTTCGGCCTCACGCTGTAGTTACAGTTGATACCAAGGGGTTCTCTTTTCGTTTCCTACGGCAATTGCGGGGTAATTTTCTGACATTTTAGTTTGAAGTAAGAGCTATGATTTGATCAGTTGAGCAAAATTATTAGGGTATGAAAATGGGGGATTCTTTTCGTGCAGCAAGATATAATCAACAAGGACTAGCTAGTGCACTACATTTTCATTATGTGGCACCGTCATTTTGGGCGTGGAAAGGAGGTGAAGCCAGGCTTAAAGGACTAAATGAGTTTGTAGACCACCTGTTTTGTATCCTTCCATTTGAGGAAGAAGCTTGCAGATCAAATGGACTGGGCGCAACCTTTGTTGGCCATCCCATAGTAGAAGATGCCTTAGACTTGAATTCAGGTCTGGAAATGAATTTGGTATGTATGAATTTTCTCTTCTTCTGATAAATTTATTGGACAATTAATCTTCAACATATTTAGAGATGTGTTTCTTAGTGAGTGAGAAATCAGTCTCCGCCATCTTCTGTCCTGATCCCACCTTTTTTTTAGTTAGATCTGATCCTACATCTTTCCATACACGCTTTTAAGACGTGTCTGTAATTTTCTTCAGGCTCTACATCATGTTGGGAAGGCAGTAGCCATCTGAATTTCACCAGTGGCTTCTTTCATTCTGATCTCAACTTGTATATATAGAGCATCAGAAGTGTACTAATGCGTTGTAAGTAATTAATTATAGGGAAACAGTACCATGCCAAATGAACTGAAGGTGCAAGGTGATGGTGACAGTTTTCGAAGAAACTATGGAATATCTTCAGGTAATTTTGGCTTATGCTGTAGTGGCTTATTTTTCTAATTGATCTCTCTTTCAAGTTTCCTATGAGGAGATAGACTGCTAAATTATGATGGATGCTATACTGGCTTATTTTTGCTTATGGATGTTATAGTAGCTTATTTTTCTAATTGATCTTTCTTTTCAAGTTTCCTATGAGGAGACTTTGCGTATTCTTTTTTTTTTTCTTTGTTTTTTATATCCTCCCCATGTAGTTAGGAAAGGGCTGAGTTGAGTTGAGTTGTTTCTCTATTTCCTCTATTTTGATCAGTTAGACATTTTGTTTTCTTCCCTAGTCAGCTAAAATACATGGGTTCCAGAGGTTTTCTTCATGGGTTTTATTTGAGCTTATCATGACAAGCCTAAACCTTGAGTTCTCACTATTACTTATTTACAAATTAACATTTTACTTCTTGATTTTGATAGGTGCCACCATAATTACCGTGCTTCCTGGCAGTAGATTACAAGAAGTCTCTCGCATGCTCCCTATTTTCTCAAAAACCGTTGGACTACTAAAAGGCAACTTCTCTGAGTTGACAACAGTTATTCCTGTGGCGCCAAATAAGCTTGTGGAGAACTATGTTAGTAAAGCCATTAAAACATGGCCAGTGTCTACTATATTGGTATCTGGGGCATCATCACATCTGAAGTACGGGGCATTCAGTGTAAGTCAACACAAACTTTTGGGCATAATACACTTAGTGACGAAGAATATTAGTGAATCACATGAACTATAAGATAAATGATCAACATTTTGGCTTCTGACATCACAGATTTATGAATTTTGATGTGAGAAGAACATGAAGCCTTTTGCCAGTTGCCCTAAATTTCTTACTTTTTTGTACTCTGCATTCAGCGGATATATAGTTTGATTCTTTGTGAAACTTACGTTATTTCTTTGATTTTAACAAGTGCATTTGAACTCAATGCAGGCAAGCAAAGCTGCATTGTGCACTTCGGGAACAGCTGCTGTGGAGTTGCAACTCGCAAGATTGCCTTGTGTCATTGCCTACCGTGCACATATTCTTACAGAATGGATCATTCGCTACAATGCAAAGATCCCTTATATTTCCCTCTCCAATATTCTTTTAGATTCAGCTGTTATTCCTGAAGTTCTCTTTCACGAATGCACACCGAAGAACCTAACCAAATCCCTCATGTAAGATTGTTTCCTCAAATATCCATGTTTTTTCTTTTAATTTTTTTTTTTGGTCTCTTTTTTATTTATTTGTTTTGCCCATTTATTAAATGGATTTGATACTTGGGCAAACATCACTATAGACACAGATATAGTAAACTAGACATCTATCTTTGGGTGATAGTTTTGTTGCATTGCAGGGAAGTGATTCACCTGCAAGGCCTTCGTGATGAGCAGATTGTTGCTGCTGGCAAGGTCCTTCAGCTTCTCTCTCCTTCTGAAAGAACTACAAGAGGTTTGGCTCTTTGTGAATCAAAGTTTCCCAGTTATACCCCAAGTATGATTGCAGCTTCTACCATATTATATTCTGTGAGATAGAAATGACGAAAAGGATGGAAGTTTAGTCAATTTTGCATCAATTATTACTGCTTCAGATCCAAATTCGCAAAACTGGCTGTGCTCAGTTTTGTTCTTATTTGCATTGATTCTCATTTTTATTATTGAGTTATATTGATTTGTATCACTGGTTAGCTTTAAAACTTGAATAATAAAAGAGGGCAACTGATAGCTGGAGAAGAACAAGGTATGTATGTTTATATATATACACACACATCTAAAACTGACATTGGTGACTGTTCTAGTGCGATAAATTTTGAGCTTTATGTTTTGCCTCTAGAATGATGTATGAATGAATAACTTCATTGTTTTTGTTACCTAGAAACAACTCTAATTTACATGAATTTTGTATCTTTCATCTAAATAATTCTTAACAATCTGCACTTTGAATTAAATTAAAGGAATAAACAGAGAAGGGTTATTAACCATTTTTCCCATTGGATTAGTATTGTATACCGATGAATCCTGTTAGGTACATGGTAGTGAACTGAATGTAAGAAGATTCTTTCTAATTAATTATAAAAATCTTGAGTTTGGAATTTAACTCACTAGGAAGAGATTACAAATTCTAGAGAAAAAAAGAAAAAGAAAAAAGAGTTTATATCTTCAAATAATGGTGAAAAACCTTAATTCACTCTAAATATCGGCTTTTGTTTTTTAAATTTAAAATTATAGAGAAACATATAAAGTGGTGGTATGCAACAGTATCTATGGCATATGCAAAAGAACACATAATTTGATCTAGTGGTAAAGACGTCATCTTTGTTTTCTAGAGGTTGAAGATTCAAATCTTCTTACTTGCACAAGTGTGAGTAAAACCATGATAGTAGCCTATACCATAGGTCTCACACGTCATTGTCATTGAAGACGTGTAGGACTTGAACCTATGTTATGTTATAGACCACTACCATTATTTTTTTCTTACACTTGTGCAGGTGAGAAGACTTGAACCCCCAACCTCTAGGAAGTGGGAGATGTGTCTTTTCCACTAGAGCAAGTTGTGGTTGGCAATAAGTTTCAAGTTATAATTGTTAAGACCACTTTTTGTTCATTAGCATATCAAGAGCAAAAGAATTGTGTAAACATGACTCAAGGGATTCATGTATGTAATTATATAATTGCTAGTGAAAATAACTTCAGAGGTTGAATTACCTCTTCTTTATTGTTATGCTTAGAACATAAGAAGGTTCACAATTCACATACACCTTGAGGGACTAGTTGGGTGCTTTAAGAAAAAAAGCTTCTTCGGTTAGGGTCTCTTAGTTGCTGTAGAACCCTCCGATGAATATACTGGTAGGGCTACGTTGATCTCAAGCCAAGAAGAAGATGAGAGGTTGCACAGATAGAATGCAATATGTGAGAATACCTGGTTCTCTTTGAACCACAATAAAGCCATTTATCTTATCCTTGAAAACCAAATATAAATTTCATAGCCTTGAACACTGTAACCAACCTAAATTCGAAATGTTTTTGATGCCATCTTAAACTTAATGAATGGAATAAAACCTCCACGTTACCTCAACAAGATAGTCTTCATGCAACTCAAAGAACTAAACTGAAAAGTTGATTAATTTAATAGTCTGACTCTTGGCAAAAGCCACAAAAAAAAAAAAAAAAAGCTCATATACAATTGATAATTTCACTGATTCATCTATTATAAGCTTAGTTCTTGCAATCTTGAGGAAGCAACAATCTCGTTTCAAAGTTAAAATGCAGAATCAGAAGTAAACATTTAATGACAGAAATAAAGGAAGTTGAAACAAATTTAAATTTAAGAGCAGAGTTTCTCTTAGTAAACCTGAAACAAACTACAATGGTCTTCAGAAGAGCCTCTGGAGATTGAAGTTTCTCTGGCCTATTGTTGGCCTGGGCAAACACTTGAAATAATCTTCAGGGAGTTCAACAATCTTCGTCCTTGTAGAAAATATTTCAGAACTCATGAGAAATCCTCCTGGCGCCCTTTCGGCATCTCCCAGTTGTCATCGTCCTCCTCAGACTGCTTAGGCGCCACTGTATGCGGTCGTGTTGGAGATGAAAATCTGGGCCCCAATCGCCTGTGACAGTTTTAAGAACAGTCAAGCTAAAAAGCAACATTTCACATCTTCAATCACTTCTTATTAATTTTAGAAAAAGAAATTAAAGAGAGAGGAAGCAAGCAATCTTCTAAATTATTTACTTGCTCTCGTTCGATTCTGTCCTGTAACAATTGACTATCAATAATTGCAGCTGGACTTATTTTATGCTTTAATTTCTTCACTCTAGAACAATGCATAGATTTTGATTTTGACTTGAATCAATCTAATAACTTGAAAACTGTTTGATCATCTCAAATCAAGTAAGCCTTTTCTCCGATTGCATGACATTTAAATTAAAAGTAGATATATCTTTATTAATTATTTTTATTAATATTATTTTAGATCTTTCTCTCTCTTTCCAAACCATGTTAATCAGTTTTATTTTATCTTAAATTTCTTCGTTTCTGATTCTTATCTTTTAATATCATGAAAAAAAACTGTTAGCTCTATAAGAAAAATCAATAATTCTACGACTAAAACGAATTCGAGGTAAGCAAAACAAGATTCTAAAGCTGTAATGAATTTGAATTTGGAAACTATGACGGATTCGATATGACTTCCGACAAATGAAAATAGTAAGAAGACACAAATCAATCATTTTCCTGCGCGCTTACCTTCGCCGATTTCTCCGGCCAGCTTCTCGAGCCTTCCTCTTCTTCTCCTCCTGCTTGTTCTCAAAGAACCTCCTCCTCTTACACTCCTGAATCACCCCTGCCTTCGACACTTCCCTTCGGAACCTCCGCAGAAGCACTTCTTCCGGCTCCTCTTCGTCCACGAGGATCTGCACATTGTACGCCGATCTGAAAAACAACACGTTTGCGTGTTTAACAGAAGGATTAACCACCGAATCAACGGAATCGGTCGAATCATCGTTCTCGATCGACGAAATGTGCTTCGCG
Organism: Paratinospora sagittata; assembly: GCA_035771175.1. Classification (NCBI taxonomy): domain Eukaryota; kingdom Viridiplantae; phylum Streptophyta; class Magnoliopsida; order Ranunculales; family Menispermaceae; genus Paratinospora; species Paratinospora sagittata. The sequence continues at coordinate 6,011,594 of CM069598.1, read as the reverse complement.
GGAATTCGAGAGTGGAACGGAGCTTTACTGGAAGCGAAAGAGAGAGGAAGCGATCGACGTGTTGGATTAGAGAAAGAAAGAGAGCGAGACGAAGAAAAAGGAGTGAAATTAGGGTTTTGAGAGGAACAGAGTTGCAGGAAGGTGCACGTAGTCGCCATTGTTGTTGCTTGTGAGTTTTGAAGCTTGTTAAGGAAGAGAGCCAGAAAGCTTATCTGCTTCGAGTGCTGCAAGAACAGAGGAGGAGAGTGAGTGAGCCAAGCAAAACTGGTGTTTATTTATTTATTTTTTTAATCAAAATTACTCTAATCAAAGTGACTTTAAATGCAAAGGGCCCAGGGAGAGGTTTTTCAAATGCGTCTTAATTTTTAAAAAAAAAATAAAAAAATATTTTTTTATCATAATTTTGTTAGAAATGGGTGTTGTCATTTAAAAGTATTTTTAAAATAAAAATATTTTAAAAAAACTCTGTCAAATACAATCAAAATCAAAACATTTTTTACAATAAATAAATAAATCAAGCAAAAGATTTTGTTTTTATACTAGAAAAAGAAAAGTCATCTTTTGCCTATAGATGGAAAAAGATAAAAAGTTTTTTGACAATAGGAAAAAAAAAAAAAGGAAAACCTGTGATGGTAAAATATGTGTTATTAGGGGTGGCAATTCAAGTCATTTGGCTCAGTCTGGCCCGGCCTAGTCAGATCCCACTGGGCCTAGAAATAATTGAGTCGGGCCTTATAAAATTTTAGATCTGGTCGGGTCAAGCTAACATTAAAATATCTTAGCCCAAACTCAACCTAAAAAATATATGGACCGAGTCTTTAGGTTGGGCCTTTAGACCGAGTTTTTGGATAACTAATATAATTAAATACATATTTTTAAATTAAATTAGTTACAATAAAATATAAATCAGAGAATAAGTTTTTTATGAAATGAACAGTTGCAGGTTCAAGAACAAAAGAATATGAAATGATTTGAATTCAAAATATTGTTTAATCTAAAGTTGTTTTGGGCGTGGAGACAATGAGAATTATTCAGGTGTTAGTGGAGAATGTTTTAGTTAAGATTACTTGGCAAGACTGTGCAAGGAATAGAAAAATTGAGCAAATGAAAGTGTCGACGTTTTTCTCGTCATAAATGTCAATTTTCTGTCTCCGGCAATGATAGCACGCTATCGGCCTGTTCGTTATGCACTATATTGACCTATAATAGGCTATTGAAGCTCGATATACTGAAAACCGAGAGTTTCTAATTTTTTGAACTCATTGATCCACTATCATCCATGATAACGCGTTATTGTCCTTTATACAAAAAAGTAGCATTTTGGCAATAGCTTGATACCTTGGTATCATTAATGATAGTGTGCGATTGTCTTTGTTTCAAAAAGTCAATATTTTGGCAATCAACTCAATAGCATGCTATCATCAATGATAGCGCTCTATTGCCTTCTGAAAACATTGGCAATTGGCTGGATAGCGGGCTATCATCAATGATAATGTGTTATAGGTTCCAGATTTTAGAAAAATCAATCTTTTCACTTCAAGAATCATTCCATTGAGTTAAAACACTTTGATATAAGATTAAACATTTTTAAATCATTCAAAACTCATTGAAATTATGATTAAAACCTTTCGGAAAACATTTTGTTAAAACCAAATACTAAATCAAAATGATTTTGAAAACTTTGCAATTTTGAGAGTTTTAGTGCTGAGATTGATCGGAGGTTATTTTACACACTTAAGATCAAACTATTGCATTCCATATGAGATATGTTTTCGAGCTTGTTTTTTGTAGACTTCGATAGCCATTATTTGATGTGTTCTTGATAATTGGTTGTAGTACTTAGAGAAATAATATAGGTGATATCATGTGGTTTGTAATCATCAAAATACGGAGATACCGACGTGAGGAGCATTGGCCCAACAACTAGGTAGGTGAATTATTTGTTTTATTTAATTTATCTTAAATACGTGTTAATTTATTCAAAATGAATGAGTTTATGTATATAGTTGGATAATATCTTCATTTCTTTCATAATTTTAGCTCAACCTGACATTATTATAATTTAGTTAAATTCATTATATATTTATATCTAGCTCTATTACATATTTTTAAAGAGTATACTTAATAAAGTATATTTGGTAAATAAAATTTTACAGAGTATAGTTACTGAAGTTGAAATGCATACATGTATTTTTAATTAATTATATGTACTTTTTTTCGTATTATATACTTAATTGAACATATTTTTAATTATGTATATGCAATATAAATATAAACACTTAATTGTATATAAGTATATAAAACTCTTCACGATTGTGTTTTTCTTATTATACACACTTAAAATATTCTTAATTATATTTTTTTCATTCATTTTGTAAACTCTTAATTATACATATAGTGTGTGTATATATATACGTATAAGTTTGTGCGTGTGTATATGTATGTATAATATAGTTTTTATTTATATAATACTCTTAAATCTTAATTATATTTTGTTTTTACCATTATATACTATAATTATACACTATATATACTCTTATTAAGAAATAGAGTAGGTATGTAGATTATTTGTTTTATTAAGAAATAGACTAGGTATGTGGATTATTCGTATTATATACCTAATTGAACATACTCTTAATAATGTATATATAATACAATATATAAACCCTTAATTAAATAACACTATTGACTTAATTAAATATATATTATACACTCTTAATCATAATAATACACTTGATTATATTTTTTATCATTATATATATATATATATATATATATATATATATATATATATATATATATATATATATATATATATATATATATATATTATTTTTTGACACAATGTATTATTTATATGATACGTATTATATTTATATATACTATATATACTTTAATTATATAACACAATTTTAATTTTTTTATGTTATGCTCTTAATTACGTGCACATATATATTTTGTGTTTATTATAAAATATATATTTATGTGTGTATGCGTAACTTTGTGTTAAGAGAATATTACAATTTACACATACATATATTTTACAATAAATCTAAAAAATATAATATAATATATGTATGTATGTATGTATGTATGTATAATATATATATTAGGGGTGTAAGCCAACCCGACCGAACCGAACCAAACCCGACGGCTTGGGTTGGGTTAGCTAAGTGTTTGGGTTGGGTTTGGTTGAAAAATTTCAACCCGAACTAGTTGGGGTTGGTTCTCGGGTTGGGAGCCTAGAAAACTGACCCAACCCAACCCGAACCAATTAATAACTCTTACTCTAAAAATGTCTTTTTCCTCTAGTTCTATACGAAGATTAAAGCTTGAAAGTGACTCAAACTCATAAATCTTTCCCGTTATTAATAACTTAATACTACTTTAAACTGTTTTAAATTTATATTTGTGGTTGTAATAAAACTTTTTGATGAAACTCTTCTCAATTTATAATTGTCATATTGTGATATGGTATTTATATTTGTTATATTATGATATAGTAGTTGATGAATTTGATTTATTTAAAACATCTTGATATTTATGGTTAATTTGAAATTGTTGTCATTTATACATGTTGATATAGTTGTATTTAATTGAAATATTACATGCTTGATGTCTTTTAGTGTAAAATTTGCAAATGAAATTTATAAGTATAAATTAACCCACTTCAAGATTCTCAACCCAAATGATGAACCCAACCCAATGGTTGAAGTGGTTTAGTTTGGGTTGGGTTGGGATTTGGCTCCAACCCAACCCATTACACCCTTAGTATGTATGTATAATCGAGTCCGGCCTTTGGACCGAGTTAGCGAATTGGGTCAGGCCTAGCTAGATCATCTCAAACCCTTCCAATAAGTTTTGAGATCAAGTCGTGCCTATGTAATAGTTGAGTCCAAATTTGGATCGGTCCATTTATAACGGGCTAGGTCAAGCCCAAGGGCCTCGGGTCAAATTGTTACCCCTATGTATTCCTATGCTTAATTAAAATTTTTTTTTAATTCATCTAAAGTGAGCAACAATAAAGAGATATGAAGGCATTTAAGCAGGGGTATAAGCAACCCGACCCAACCTCTTAAAAAATATATATATATATATAAAATAAAAATACTAAAAAATTATTATATACGAATAATTAAGAAGGCCCATAACCGTCGACTATTTTTTTTAAGTTGTTGAATTAAATGGTAAGAAGAATAAGATAAGATGAGTGTTTGAGACTAAAAAAAAAAGTTCTCACATTATTTGTTGAAAAAAATAAGAGATTTTCCTCCTCTATAAAAACTTTTCAACTCTCTATTCATTTTCATTCTCATAAGTCTAAGTTTAATAATAGTTTGACTTTTACGAGTTCTTCCAAAAAAAAATCTCTTTTTTTAAAATTTAAATAATAATTTAATAAACTAAATATATAATAGTCTAACATATTTTATTACTAATATAAACTTAAATAATAATTATTAAACTATAAAAATAATTAGACTATTTAATAAAGACCCAAGCCGACTTACCCACTACCACCACCTCATTAAATTAAGTGGGTTAGAAGACAAAAATCTATCTTTGACCCGTTTTCACCCACGTATAAGCATTGTGATCTATTAAACGTTGAAGTGCTGACGTTCCAAACGCATTTGCTATGCAAGACCAAATACGACCCTAATAAGGTATAGATAGTAATTATATATGTTGAACATGTGATTGCCATTTCAATTCGGTGTTGGTTAAATTTTTTATAATATTTTACTCCGTCTGTAATTGCCCGTTACCCTATCAATCTTGGGGAAAAGATGCAAACACCTCTTCTCCAACAACAACAAGAAGAATCAGAGATCAGGCAAAGAGATGCACGCGAAAACAAGCTTGGCAGCGTCATCTCCGATGAGATCTTCTCACCGGCCGGTGTACTACGTCCAGAGCCCATCTCGAGACTCATCTCACGATGGCAAGAAAACTACTCGTCTCAGCCCCATGGGCTCTCCTCCTCACTCCCACTCCTCCATCGGCCGCCACTCCCGCGAATCCTCCTTCAGCCGCTTCTCCGGCTCCCGCAAAATCTCCCCCAACGACCCCTTCGGCGCCGGCGCCGAAAATCCCACAAGCCCTGGAAACAGCAACGCCTGCAATTTCAAAACTCTAACCCTAGACAGGGAGGGCAGAGAGAAGACTTTACAGGCTCCATGGATCGTTGTCCGTTCGTCCGCATCCTCGTCGGAAATCTCGCTCTCAAGATTCCGATGGCCTCCAAGCGTATCGCGAGACCGACCGCGCAGTACGTGAGATTGTTGCAGGTTTTGATCTGATATTTGCGTCGGCAGATCGGAAGAGATGAAGCAGATCGTGCGGCTTATGTGCAACGCAACTAAGAAATCTTTGAAAAACTGAACAAAACTTCTCATCAGCTCTGAGGAACCTGTGTTACCTTCTTGGAGTTAAAAGAAAAAAGTTGCAGAGAAGAAGAATAATAAGAAGAAAAGAAAATGGAAGGGAAGACGAAGGAGTTGCGCGTGGAATCAATGTCTAATCCTACGCTGATTGTTGCTAACGTGTCGGAGCTGTGCAGGATAGCGCACGATAAGAGGGTGTTGTTTTCGGTCGATAAAAATAAAATAAAATAAACAGAAAAAAAAAAAAAGTTAAAAAAAAAAAGGAGATGGGGTAAATAAATAAATAAATAATAGAGGGAGTCATTGTCGGTGGATGAAAAAGATAAATATATATATATATATATATATATATATATGTGAAGACGGAGGAGAAAGAGAGTTGTCGGATAAAAAAATAAATATATAATCAAAGTGGGGGAGCCTTTACAATTTTATATTGTTATAGTGGTAGAGAATATTATTATAATCAAAGTTGTGGAGCCTTTACATCTCAACCGTGATTAGAACAGTTGTTTACATATAAATATATAAATGGTGGAGCACGCAATCTTTAATTATCTTTATGTTCCCACGTGTCGGATAAAAATTCATAGCGGATTGGACAGTTGGATAACATCAAATTAAACAAAAAAGGGTAGGCGTTTTACTCAAGAATTTTGGATTTTGGATTATTGGAGGGAATGATGGCAGGCTGAAAAAGACGAGTTAACTAGGGTTTACTTCCACCAATGACCGCCCCTGTATCACTCGAAAAAAGTCGTGAGTCGATTATTCCTTAAATTTCTAAGGTAGACTATACAATTATAACTTTAAAATTTTATATAACAAGATCGACTATACAATTACAATTTCAGAATTTTATGCAGCAAAGTCAACTATGCAGCTGTAACTCTTAAATTTTACATAGTAAGATCGACTATAAAGCTACAACTATTTTAGAATCTTGAGCTAAGCTCGATCATAAAGAAGAAGAGTAAAATTTCATAATTCCTTGACATGCAAAACACCTCAAGAGATGCTAATAATAAAGCACCAACAGTCAGAAATTTATTTTCTACTTTATTTAAAAAGATAGTCTACAACATCGACAAAGTACCATCATATACTTTTTTTTACGACACGACGACCAGAAAATTACAAGTGTAATAATGCCTTGGAGTAGGTTTCATCCTATCACCGAGAAGAAGAGTCTATATCCTAGAGTGTCTTAGGGGGTACTTGGAGCTTGTTTGATACCTACCGAGAAGAAGGGCTCCGACCCTAAAGTGCCTTGGGGGATACTCTACGAGTCCTTACCGAGAAGATGGCAATAACGAAAAGTGTCTTGGGTACCTACTCACAAGGTTGGTACCACCGAGAAGAGGACTTTAAGTTCAAAGTGTCTTAGGAGGTTGGGCAATCCCTATCGAGAAGTGTGAAGTAGTTGAAATCATCCACTAGCCCATCGACTCAACAAATAATCGAGATCAATCGATTAAGTAAAAGTACATTAAATTATTGAATTCAAAAAAACTACTTGTCAACTAAATTGCAGGTACTCTTGCTAGCTCGACAATCCAACGAATGATGTCGACAACATTACTAACGAAAGTTTGCGATAAACCTACAACTAGTTAACTGAAAGACTACTACAAACTACTACCAATGGATTCAACTGTAGAGATAAGTTCTACAAAATTCTTTCGACTTCAAGGATTACGAGTTCCATGCGGTTTGCTAAAACCAGGTGGGGGAGAAATCGTTGAGGCCTTGGGAGCAGTATCCAAAATACCTCCCGCAAAAGGTCCTGGCAGAGTTTTAAGAACTACTGATACTTTGGTTTTCTCTCGGACAGGTGTTGTGACTCTCTCAAGAGTAACCAATATTCAAGGTGGCTTAGCAACAAGAGCCTTTGTCACACCCCAGTACACAACACATCGCAGTGTCTAGTACCCCGTGATGTGATGGGTACCTCATACCAAGCGTACCCCAGCCGTTACGATCCATAATATTGTTATACCTCAATACACAGCCCGCACCCGAGGTTTTTTGTCCACAAAGGGGGTCTCCCCTAAGTCGAACTCACAACCTCCCCTTAAAGAGTTAGAATCCGCATTTGGAGTAACCACTGAGCCATACATAAAACTTTTTTGTCACGTTTGGGTTGCACACAGTGCCCCCTACCCAGGGTGATGAGTACGCATACTCCAGCCATTATATACCACATAATATTGTCACATCTCAGTACACAGCATACCGCAGCATCTAGTACCCCAGAATCATTTGTCCACACTATTCACTCATGACTAGTGGATAGACAAGAGGCTAGGGGGTAACTATTGGACCTGTGATTGCATAGGAAAGAATGTGATTGCATAGAAAAAACAAGACAAAACAAAAGAAGACGAAATATTGGGTCTCACATGTTTTGTATAAAACAAATAACCTTCGAAAAAACAAAAGACAAATGAATTTTTGACATTATTTTATTTATAATTTTTTCCTATAAATAGTAGATCATATTTCATTTCAATTCATATATAAGCGATCAGATTTAGATCTGAGTGATCATAAGTGTAAGATGTGTAATTTATAGTTTATAGTAAATTTTTCTATAGTTCGTTCGCAAATATTACCCTCAAATTGAGGATTTTACCACGTAAAATCTTTATGTCTCTGTCTTTACTTTTTTTATTTCATTACTTTTTAGTGTTAGTCAAATTTTGCATCAACAATATACAAAAAAATTAAAAAAATAAATCTAATATGCAAGAAATTAATTTTTTGTCTTAAAAGAAAATTTATTTACAAAACAAACATGATTCTTTAATCTTTATTAAGTACATTAAATTAAACTATTTAAAAATATATATAGTTGTTTATAATTACTGAACAAATATTGTGACAATTCATGTAACAAACAAATACATTCTTATATTCAAAATCAGAGTCGAGAGACACCTAAAATTTTTGTGATAAATATTTTTTAGTCATTTTTCCATTCCAAAGTCTTTTACTGTGTCTTATCTTTTCTGTATAAACCAATTAAAATCAGTTTCAATAATATCATTGATTTCATGCTAACAATCTCAAATTAATTAAAAAAAATAAAAAATCGGAAGAATATGATAGAGTGCACTAGAATGCTGTCTGGTTATCCAACTTCAGGCGCGTTCGCATGCCAAGCGCCGAGCGGGCCGTCCGAGTTGTACGTACACGTGTTCCTTCGGAAGATATATTTGGTAAGTAGATCTCATGGTGCGACTCGGTTCAGAATAGTAGCAGAGCGTTGTTAAGTGAGCATTTCTCAGAAGAAAGCATCGTTAATGGCGGCTGCGAAGCTTCAGGCGCTGTGGAACCACCCTGCTGGACCTAAAACAAGTTCGTTTTTCCATATCTGATCTCTTAGTTTCTTCAAAACTTCGATTCTGGGATTCTTTTTTTTTTTTTTAAATATATAGCATTTTTTTTGGCAGATTCAATTCATCTTTTTTATTTTTCAATTACGGAACCGACGCTCGACTCGAGGGATTTTTCCCTCCTTTTTTTGGGTGGTAATTTTGGTGTTTATGGATGAATATGGTGTTGCAAGTGATTTTTGTTAGTGTTAATAGTCTATTGGAGCGATCGTTAGGTTACGGGGAAAATTAGACACTAGTTTGAGAAAATTTGTTTGTTGGTGTTGTTGTTAGAACAAGGTGAATGGGTTGCGTGTGCATTTGCGCTTTATTTGATGAAATGAACCGATTTTTGAATGAATTTATACTGGTTAGGTCACCCCTTTGTGCCAATTGTGTTTTTTTTTTTTTAATTTTATTTCCCGTTTGATCAAAGGTCAGTTTTTTTTTAACTTGTGAACTTTCATTTTATTTGTCAAACAATTGAGTTATGAGTTGAATTTGTTAGTTTTGCTGATATCTGAACTCTTTTATTTGGTGGATTCAAAGTTTCTCTTGTAAGTTCCCCTAAGCACATCTGTTCTGCTTCCTAAAGAAAGATCAGAAAATTGGGTAGGCTTTTGGGTATGTAGGAATCTCATCGACGGCCATCTGGCGAGATTGTTAATCATCTCGTTGCACTTGTGCTAAGAGTATGTTGCATTGTTCGCCCGAGGATGGTAAAGGATGTGTTTTTTCAGACATTTCGGTGAACGGGCAAGGTGACAATGCATTTGGGGGATAATTCCTTTTTGGTGATACGGAGTATATAGGTATAAAGGGCCAGGAGGACAGTTTCTAAGTATGTAAAATGATGGTGCATAGAAGGAAATTATTGATGTGAGAGATCTATTGCATATTTGGTTTGTGGTTATGAAGAGTACATTTGTAGTTGTTTTTGGAGGCCTTCTTGTTTCAATGTAGATAATAACATCCTTAAATAGGGGTAGCCCATAGCATGTGCTAGGCCATTGGAAGTTTGAGGCTAAACCTTTTTTCATGCTTTTATTTTCTCCTTGTATTCAAGCACATTAGCACATGCCATGTATATGAACAATCATGCAAAACAAGACATCAGTTAGATAAAATAATCTGACCAAGGTCTTCAGATGATCAAAAGTTCTACATACATCTTTTACAGAAGTCGCTAATGTTTTGCAGTGAATTATTTGTAATTGCAGTTCACTTTTGGGCCCCGACTTTCAAATGGGGCATAAGCATAGCAAACATTGCCGATTTCTCTAAACCACCAGAAAAGCTTTCTTACCCTCAGCAAATAGGTATTTGTTGTTCAATTGTTGGATTTTCTGTTATCCTTACTTACTATGTGTTTTCTGCTTCTAGCATTCAGTTCCAGATCACTAATATGGATTCATTCTTTGTCTCTCGTGTTTTCCAGCTGTTACATGCACTGGAGTGATCTGGTCACGCTACAGCACGGTTATCACACCTGTAAGTTTTCTTCCATTTAAAATTGTTCATTTTTTTTCACTTGTAAGTTGTGATCAATTAGAAAACTTCCAATTTCTAAATTCTATGCAAAGTTTTCAGCCAAAAAAGCTATTTACAACTTCCATTTTTACTTTTACTCCGCGGCAAAACAAGTATACGTCTTCCAAAATAGTGCATTGTGTTGAGGGAATATTCCAATATATATCATCATGAATTCATTTCAACTTTAATGCTGTTCATCCTATTAGTTGGAAGAAAAGTGGCCTGGTTTGCAAGTGTTGTTGTCTTACTAGATACAACCCATGAACTTTATAGCTTGACTTCTTGTGATTTATCTGCCTCCATCTTATCTTGACCATTTCTTATTTGCTGCAAAAATTATTTATTGTTTATTGATCTTATGTGGTTCCTTCTGTGCATAATTACCAAATCCCATTTCTTGATCATCATTGATTCCTTGCCTTGTTATCTTTGGGAAAAATGTCTACTCGCAACCAATTTTAGGTATAATAGGGGAATTGCTTGAACTCATTTGTAGGTTGCGTGATAAAGGACATTTAGTGCCATTGTGGGGTCTAAGTAAAGCTTGATTTATTCAGCCTAGGCCTCGATTTGCAGAGAGGTTGCATATAATTCTAATGCAATTTATTTCGTTCTGCAGAAGAATTGGAACCTATTCAGTGTAAATGTTGCAATGGCTGGGACGGGCATTTACCAACTTGCACGCAAAATCCGGTATGTTTTCTTTTAACCCTGATTTTATTTCTTTGTTACACTCACAATTCTGCAACTTCAATCTGTTTACAAATTTACTATGTCTGTAATTCTCTCAGGCACGATTACTATCCCGAGACAGAAGAAGCTACGGCTGCTCTGAAAGAATAATGACAAAAATTCTTCTGGGAATATTGTCTGTAGGGATCTCAAACCCTGACTATCTTCTTATTTCCGTTCTAACTTCTTTTTTATGATACATAAATGCTGTTAGTCTGCTGATCTTTCAGTGGTTTAATTCAACTCAAACTCAGTTATTCCTTAAAAGCATTTTTCCAACTATGTGGGAACAGCCTTTCTGTCCCTTCAGTCCCATTTGCATTAATTCTTCTCTTACGTTACTAAAATGCAAGTGTTTTTGCGATCCATACTAAGATGCGCTCGGTAATCATCCTTTACTTTTTCTTGAGAGAAAAGGATTTCATTCAGAACAAGAAGGAAGAGAAGCCTCTTCCAAGAACAACGACTTCTACAATAGGAGGAATTTTACTAAACCAAACAAAGGAGAAGATAAAGAAAGACCAAATCTACTCAATCTATGAGCAACAAAGTTCCCATCACTAGGGACATGCTGGACAGACACATTAGACAGATTTTAACAAGATTTTGTAATTTTCAACAAGTTCCCCCACTTCAGTGCTCATATAGTCCGACTCTTGATAGCATTTATAACTGAAAGTGAATCACCCTTCAAAAAATGGATTGAGGTACTGGTTTCAAGAATAAACGCTAAGCCTGCTTTGATAGCTAAAGGTTTTGCAGTAGAAGCAAAATAGTTCTCTCTCATGTTGCACACGAGAGCTATGACAATATGGCCGTCTGAATCCATGGCAACAGTGCCAACCCCAACAAGGTTTGATGCATTCACATTGAGCTTCACCTTACACGGAGGGAGAGGATGCCACAACGTCTCGATCTTGAAATTCTAACAGGTTCTATAGTTCCTTACATACATACGATAGGACCCAAGTCCAATGTAATTAACTTTGATCAGTAATATATCTATTAATTGCAGTAATTGCAAAGTAGACAATTCATTGATCTACACAGCCAAACATTGCATGTTTCAATATACTTAACATTACCCTATTTGTTGAATTCTATTATATTTTGCAAGCATAATCTTTTGTACTTTTCATACTTTTTGTTAGGTTTATTACTATAGAATATTTTCTCCTTGATTCTAATATTAAATTAAAACCATTCTTGGTAGCATCTTCTGAATTAGATACCGTGTTTGACTTTTGTCAATCATCTTTAGCTGGATAAACAAGAGAAAAATTATTCAAATAATTGTTAGGGTCCCTTAGGATTTTTTTTTGGTGAGATTAGATAGGATAAAATTAGACTATTTTTAATGTTATTTTATGTTTGATGCAGTATAGGGTAAGATTACACATATATCATTAATTAATTGTCTCTTACTTTTTTTAATATATTCAATTAGAAACTAATTTCCGTCAACATAAAATAATATATTATATTTACGCAATCAACAGTAGCTCTGTAGCACGTTGGCAAAAAGAGAAAATAGTTGAATCAGATTAAATTTAGTTCTTATTCTATCTTATCTCAGCTGCCAAACAGGCACTTATGGAGTTGCTTTCAATTCCATAAGATCCTCTTTTCTTTATAAGAGTGAATGATATTTGATGTGTAATATTCTTGTTGAGATAGCATTTTCCTTTAAATAATGGTTGGATAAAAAAAATACATAAGTGTAAAGATAAAATTGTTTACATGGTCATTTTCCAATGCCTTACAACAGGGGTAACCTTTTTTCAATGAATATATACTTTTAATAATCACTTTAATGTGTAAAACGACTTTAATAATTCCATTATAAGAACTTGTTCTTCAACTAATTATACATATTTTATAAAATAAGCATAAATTAACACAAATGCGCATTAAGCTAAATTGCAAATCAAATCATAAAAAAATATGTTACGTTGGATGGCATTGAGATTCTCGAAAGACCGATCATACGGCTATGCGCGCAAGAAAGCACCACGTGAGGTCCAAGATTTTTAAAGTACATTATAGCAAAAACTTAGAGAAATCGCTAAAATACGCCCATCGTGAATGTTCCTAAGCCGCCCAGCTCTCACGCTATATATAAGACGAAAATTCAACCACGAGAATATAAATTGTGCGTTCTTGTAGTGTATCTGTAATACATTACGTTCATCAACAATCCAGAGAAACTTGTAGCTTATCACATCTGTTTAATTGGCTCAGGTAAAATAAAAAAGCCTCAATTTTTTCCAGCTTAATACGTTCTTATATTGTTAATTTTTATAGCAGAATTTTTAAAATCTTTTTCAGGATGTTCAGGAACGAGAATTGTTTATATTTTTTCATCCCCTTTACGAATCCCCCCATCTGGGTATTTTGTGTTGTATCTGGATTTTCTTTATTTCTTTGGAATTCTTGTTGTTGTTGGAAAAATGGGTTTTGATCTTTTGTCTCCAAAGAACAACAGTTTTTAGGAACTAACACCTCCATACAACTGTTCTATCTTTAAATTATTGTTGTCGTTGTGTTTTTTTTTTTTTTCTTGGGTTGGGTTGGATTTGTATGGGGTATTCTTGAATTGGTCCAACTTTGTGTTATTTAGTTTCTGCCATGAAAGTGAAAGATATTGTTGTGATTGAAGTTAAACTGCAAGTGTTTGATTCATTTGGTTGAAAGACGAGAATTTGAGGTTGTTTATGAACTTATCATTCAGTCCACCTGAACTGAATCTCTTCCTATCCTTAAGGATAAATAAATTGGAGACCCTTTTAGGTTTCTAGTTGGTTTGTCTTCTCAATTTTGAAATTTCTGCCTTTTGGCATAGTTGAAGTTTTATCTTTTAAAGCATGTGGTAGAGTCTTTATGGTAGCTTCTGTAATTCTAGATGTCATCGATGATCAGGGAATTTATGTCGATGAGAAAGCGTAGGTCTGAGTGTCATTTGAAGTCCAAAACCGTTGTTCTGTTATCTTATTGCTTTTTCTTCCTATGCAGTTCAAATGGAGGAAGAACATAACATGGTTAATATCTCTGTCATTTGGAGGGGGAAGAAACTGGATGTGGAGATAAATTCAGGAGCTACGCTCAAAGAGTTTGGGCACAAACTACAGAATTTAACAAGTGTTAAATCTGACACTTTGAGGTTACTTATACCAAGATCTTTCAGTAATAACTCAAAGCTGTTAAATCCTTTCTCCGATGAACATTCAAGTTTAAGCTTGCAGGAGAGTTCCATTCTTGAGGTATATGTTACAATCTTCTTGTTTCATTCAGGATTATCACTTTACTTCTAGATGGTATGGTATGGTTTCTTAACATGTGCAAGAAACTAAATTGATTTCTCTCTCGCTGTTTGTCAAATGTTAGGGAAAGTCTATTAGAATGATGGGAGTTTTTGAAAATGAAATTGAGGATGTGTCACAGGATGGTAAAAAAGCAAACCTGAGGATTGCTGGATTTGATGAAGAGGAAAAGAGATTGAAGCAGCGGACATTATACAAACTGCAGCACTCGTTGCAACTTCCACATGGACCTTACATATTTTGTGATTTTCAAACGCTTCACATTCCAGGATTGGAGGTATACCGATTAATGTTATTCAAGTTGCACTAGAAAACATGAAGAAACTAGTAAAACCATATTTGCGAGATTATAGGCTTTGTAGCTGTTAATGTTTTGTGATGAGCAAGTGTTGGTAGAAGTTCTATCATAGCCGCTACTAATGCTCTTTCTCTCTCTTTCTTAAATTATTTCAGTTGAACCCTCCAGCTTCAGAAGCTTTACGAAGAATGCATATGCTTGCTGCTGATCCGGGAATAGTTGCTATCATGAACAAGGTATAGTGGAACATCCTCCATTTTGTAATAATTACTTTGCTTTCATATTATTTCTTAGCTGGTTTTTCTGATGAAATTGCTTTTTGTTGTGCTATTAAAGCATCGCTGGCGGGTAGGGATTATGACGGAGATGGCACCTGTAGGATATGTTGGTGTCGATCCTAAATGTCTCCTTGGTTACAACAAGGTAGCATTCTAGCTAAGGTTCTTATTCTGAATTAAAGAAATAGATCAATACTTATACATCAATGAAATAGGTTGTGATGTTATCTTATATTTTGGCTTCTGTGTTACAGAATCATGGGGAAGAGATATCTCTGCGCCTTCGAACTGATGACCTCAAGGGTTTTAGAAAATATGAGAGCATCAAGAAAACTCTGTTGCATGAGCTGGTAAGCATAATCCTATAATACTTTTTCCTTCCCATTTAGGCTTATAGTTCTGCTAAATTCTCTGTAAGACTATAAGAACCATCTTGCAGAAGTGTGTATCAAAGATTTAATATCAAGAAATCACTCAGTGCTTAGCTTTTTGAATGCATGTGAAACCATTTGCAGTGAAGTTTGTCCTTGTTTGTGCATTAGAGGATTTTAGTTTGCATTCACTGAGGGGAGACAAATACTAGATGCAGACCTTATCGCTAATGAGGCGATGGAGGAATACAGGTTAAAAGGAAGAAGGGGGGTGGTATTCAAGGTGGATTTCGCCAAAGCATATGACTCCGTGGATTGGGGCTTCATGACTTTTGTGATGAGGAAGAAGGGTTTTGGTAGTAAATGGATTTACTGGATTTATGGATGCATTGCCTCTATCTCCTACTCTATTGTAATCAACGGCAGGCCGAGGGAAAAGTTTAATGCCGAAAGGGGTCTTAGACAGGGGGATCCACGATCTCCCTTCTTGTTCACTCTTGTCGCGGATGGCTTAAGTCGGTTGATGTCTCAAGCGAGGCAATTTTCTATGGTGCATAGCTTTGTTATTGGCAAAGATAAGATTGAGATCTCCCATCTGCAGTATGCAAAGACACATTGTTTCTTCTGGAGGGGGAGGAAGAAAATGTGTTTAATGCCATTGGGACACTCCATTGCTTTAGTGAATTATGTGGCCAAAAGGTTAATTTGTCCAAAAGTCAAATGGTGGGAATTAACATGGATCCAGAGTTGCTTAACCACCTGGCAAATAGGGTGGGATGTCCAGTGGGAATGTGGCCTATTAAGTATCTAGGACTTCCACTTGGTGGCAATCCATTATCCCAAGGATTTTGGGAACTGATTATGGCCAAAATATCTAAAAGATTGGACAGGTGGAAACGTGCCTTCTTATCCAAAGGAGGCCGACTTGCTTTGATTTGATCTGTCTTAATGGTTCTCCCCTCATATTACATGTCTATTTTCAAGATCCCTGCATCAGTAGCAGTCTGGATTGAGAAAAGAATTAAAATTTTCTTTTGGGGATGTAAATATGAGGGTGGAGCATCCCGGCGGATTAAGTGGGAGATGGTGCAGAGAGCTGTGGAGAAAGGAGGATTAGGAATCGGAAACATATCTCTACTTAATGTTGTACCATGCGACAAATGGTTATGGAGGTTGACATGGGAACCAAACTCTCTATGGGCAAAGGTGATTTCGAGTAGATATGGACAGCTGTCTTTTGATGGGGTGAGGAGGAGGGTGAGATCCACTTACAAATGTCCATGAAAGTTTATCTCCTCTTTGGTGATGCAGTTCTCATCACATCTAGCATTTTTTGTTGGAAATGGTCAAATGTTTAGGTTTTGGGAGGACAGATGGTTGGATATCTCCCCACTAGAAACCAAATTTCCACATCTTTACCGATTATCTACCTTTCACAATCAACCTATAGCTTCCTTTTTAGACCAATCCATATCTTTACCTTCATCTAATCTGGCTTGGAACCTTCATTTCTCTCAGGCCTTATCGGGTCGAGAGATCTTGGAGTTAACAAACTCCAAGACGTAGCCATGTCTTTAGAACATGATAGGATAATTTGGACCATTGACTCATCTAAGGCTTACTCGTGTAAGTCATTCTTTTCTCTTCTTATTGATGCATCACACCTCCCCCCATTTCCTTGCTCTACTCACATTTGGCAGGCATATGTACCTTCCAAGGTGAAAGTATTTGGGTGGATCTTGGCTCATAGACGAATTAATACGGCAAATATGATGCAACGTAGGCTTCCCAATATGTGTTTGTCTCCACATTGTTGTGTGTTTTGTCATCGTCAAGGAGAAAGTATCGAACACATCTTTTTTCAATGTGAGTATTTGGGAAAAATATGGGGGGAATGGTTCAGTTTTTCAGGTAATAGATTCACCCCTCCTAGTCAGGTGGAGGATGCTCTGTCTCTATTCCATATCCCCTCCTTGTCGGCTGAGGAACGAGGTATTGGTATGATTGCGTTCTATGCATCTTTGTGGCTGCTTTGGCTTGAACGCAACAACAGGGTATTTCGTGACGGAGCAAAACCTGTAAATCAGCTATGGGAAGATATCAAGCTCAAGGCTAGTACATGGGTTTTTGCTTCGAAGCTTGGAAAAGGGTTTTCGATCTCGGATTGGCTATTGAATTGGAATAACTGTATGTATGTGGGTAGGGACGGTTATGTTTAAGATTACCTTGGCATTGTAGGATGTATGGGACTGATTTGGGTGCATTTATTTTAGTTATCACCTCTGGTGAACATAGTCTGTACATTATTCTTACATATAATCCAATATATTCTTTGTTTCTTCTCAAAAAAAAAAAAGAAAGAAGATTTTAGCTCATTCTCATTTGTATTGTGGATAATTAGATGAGACCTTCATTTGCAGACTGTCCAAAAAAATTTAAATGCACTGTCACTTAGGTGATATTGAGCATATGATGGAATAGCCATATATTTAAGTGCATTGACATTGTTAGGTAAAATATGTCCGCAAGTTTGTTATTCTTTTATCATGAATGGGCATTGGATTCACCTCTTTTGTGCTTTCTTTCTCATTTCAGGCTCACATGGTATATTCTGAACATGATGCTAACTTTTATGCTCTCGATAACCAGGTAGATGAGCAATGCAATTTACTTAGATTTAATGTACAACATGGATTTTGTTATCATGGCCTTCTCTTAATTTATTATGATTTTTTTTTAACCAGCTTAACCAAGAAGCTGCTACTTTAGATTGGACAAAATCACGGAGTTACTCCTTGGGTGGTCATGGGCATTCAGACCATTACGAAGACGAAGAATACTATGTCGAAACAGGTAGTAGTAGTACTTCGCAAAGACTTGGAGGCAATGCATCAGACCGGCTTGCTACTGCCCGCGAATCTTCAGTTGCTGCAGCATATAAGCGCATGTTTAATTTGTCCACTAACAGTTTAGATGTGCATGAAATGCATGCCGAGCCTGACCCAGATGATTCTGGATTTCAAGTGCATCTTGAGCCTGATCCCGATGATTCTAGATTAGAAGTGCATGCTGAACCTGATCCCGA
This sequence comes from Paratinospora sagittata, assembly GCA_035771175.1. Classification (NCBI taxonomy): domain Eukaryota; kingdom Viridiplantae; phylum Streptophyta; class Magnoliopsida; order Ranunculales; family Menispermaceae; genus Paratinospora; species Paratinospora sagittata. The sequence goes on along the minus strand of CM069598.1, from coordinate 5,993,213 downwards.
TGATTCTGGATTTGAAGTGCATGCTGAACCTGACCCCGATGATTCTGTCCTGAAAGGAAAGATACAAGTCGTGTATCCAATGGAAGATACCAACAAACTTGATGCAGATAGGAGTGATTCTCATGGTGTTGAAGCAATGGAGACTGAAACCTATTTGGGGGTTAATGGAAATGGAATTTTACAGGAAAATGAGTCTCTTATTGGAGGCATTCTTGGTCCTAGGACCTGCGATGAACCTGATCCCGATGATTCTGAGGCAAGAGATATAACGTTAAAGCGAGAAGTAATTGCTGAACCAGATCCTGATGATTCTTTGGTCATTCAAACCATGGAGAACAAGATCCAGCCAAAGAAGACCGTCCAGGAGCCTGATCCTGATGACTCCATCACTAGCGAAATAGTGCTAGTTGAGCCTGATCCCGATGACAATAAAGAGACACCAATAGAAATATGCAATCCACAAGTGGAAGAACCTGATCCAGATGACGAAGAACTTCGGAGAATCCAAGACCCCGTTGCCATTGTTTGCACTCGTTTTCAGAAAGCAATTCAGATGCTAAAGTCTCAAGTTAATGCCAATGAGGCCGCTTCTGTTATTCAGACTCTTTTCAAAATTATTAGGTAATACTTGCCTTTGGTTTTTAGGCACAAATCTCTTTAGTTTTCACACTTGATGCTATTGTACAATGGCTAGTATTGAATCTTGATTCTTGTTTGGTGGCAGGAACGTGATTGAGCACCCCGAGGAAAAGAAATTCCAAAGGTTAAGGAAGGTATTCAAAAACACTGTAATTTTCTCTGTATACTTATCATCGGGTTGTATTTTTATACTTGTGTGTTGTAATCTCACCCTCTTGACTTCTACTAATATGCAGGCTAATCCTCAATTCCAAAAGAATATTGCTAATTACAAAGGTTTGTTTCTTCTCGGAATCACCTTTCTTGATCATTTTATTTTCAGAAATTCGATTTGACCCACCTATTAAATGACTAATTACTACATAATAAGTGTTAAACACTTAAGAATCTTGTTGCAGTTGACTGATATTATCTTGTTATGTGATGAAACAGCTGCAATGGATGTTCTATTTCTGGTCGGCTTCATCGAGGATGTTGTATCCGATGAAATTGGGCGGTTGGAAACTTACTTGGTGTTGAAAAGAAACGATCCTGGCTTACTGTGGCTAGCCAAGTCTTCCCTGGAGACCTGCATTGTTTAGAAGATGATATTGTAATAATGTGCAATTGGTGTGAGTGAGGCAACTGTAGTTTCTTCTTGTGTATCCATGAATGTAAGAATAGGGTGGGTAGTGTGGTATTGTGACTTGTGAGAGAGGTCTGAATTGCTGGTAAAAAGAAAACATGTAAAAAATTGTTCATCTTGTTCTTGAAATTTGCAAATGTGAACTTCTGGATACAAATTGGATTGAATGTAAAATGGTTTGCATCTCCATCAAGTTGGCTGGTGGACCTTCTTATGATCAAAAGTCTTACCACCATTTGATTAAACAAATGGATTATGAAACTACGACGCTGGCAAAAAGTCAAAGGAAATCGAGGCTCCTTAGTATGTGAATCAATTATTATGTATTTTGTATAGAAGAGAATTAAACTTTCACCCTTAAATGGCAGTGTATTTGCATTTAATATAATTAAATAACATGAATCAATATATTCACACGGAAAAAAACACTATTATTAATTAATATTTGTTGCTCCATTTCATTTTTTCCACACATAGGACTATTCATTTGAGTTTGTGAACAGAAAAGAAAGAAAAAAATGTTTAATAAATTTAGTAATATAATTTTAAAACACAAATTAGAAAAAGGAAATATTCACAAAGAAAAAAAATTGGAAAAAGGAAAAACCTCGCCACCGCTTGCAGGCTTGCAGCAACATGGCTTTACTGATTTGCCCCTCACTTAATTACATTATTACTTCCAGACGCTTCTTCTGAAAATCCAAACAGACGAAGTTGCCCTTTTCTTCTTTCCACAAAGAACTTTTTTAAATGGAAAATAATTGTTAGATTAAGGGGCACTTTCGTCATATAATCGGAACACTTGTGTTTTCCCTTAATATCGTACCGGCCTTCTTCTTCTTCTTCTCCAAGGCATCTCCATTTCTTCTGTGTGTTCTGTGTGCAGTCTTCATATTAATAACTCTTATACTTTGTTCATTTTTTTTTTGTTATTTTCAAGAATATTTATTGGTTATTATTAGAAAAATGTTTTATTCTAGGGTTTTTGGTCGGATTGCAAGGACCGGTCTGAACCATTACCGAGCCGCCGCTGTTTCATCTAGGCCGCAATTGGTACCGAGTTTTTCTAGCAATTTTTATGGTCTCCGTGAGCCATCGTCCGTCGAGGTAAGCTGTTAGAATTTTTTTATTTTTATTTTTATTTTTTGGATTTTCTGTCTATTGTTTTATTTTTTGTGAGTTGGGGTTTAATTAGGGTTTAAGGTTTGTACTATTAATTTGGGGTTTTACAGATGAAATGTTGTCAAATAATCGCTGCTTTTTTGTTCTTTGGCTCGTGTTTTACGCTTTCGCTTTTGAAAAATGTGATCTTTTTGGGTGTTGTGGGTGCTTTTAGGCTTATCTTGATGTGGAGAGAGATTTGTGAATAGTTCAATTATTTTGCAATTGATGTGGTTTATATTTTATATATAAATGGTATTTCTAGACTTAAACCTTAAAGTTTAAGTTTTAAGTTTTAACCATACCATCTTAAGAGATTTTATTTATTTATTTTTTAAAATTTTCTAGTTGAATAGTAATTTGAAACAAAAAACTATGTTGAGCTTTTGAGGTAAGTAGTATTTCTAGTTTTGATTTACAGATTTGTAAGAAAATTAGATAATGATGAAAGAAAAGGTTGAGATATATTTTTTAATATCTTTTTAAATTCTAGTTACTGCGAAGAATTTAAATTTTAAAAATTACTGAGAAGCGTTATGCTTTCCTCGAGAACTGCCTAGGCGATTTAAGGTAAAGTGCTCTGCTAAGTAATGACTTAATTGATGCCTTGACAACGCTGACGAGAATCAAGCCTGAAGTAGACTGATAGATTTGTCATTGATTGCACTCAGTTTTCTGATTAGGGATCAACAGTCTCATGAACTGTCTTTAAGAAACATGTTAGTTTTGTGACTCTTAGGACATGGATGACATTTAGATGGTTGAATTCTAGGAGGCGGAGAATGAAACCCAAGAAAGTCCATTGAGGCTATGGGTTCAGGAAGAAAGAGGTAGGAGATAATGAAGGAAAGTTAATTTAGATGCTTGGGCATGGGGATCTGAACTTAAAAACAGCTCCAGAGAGATGTTTCTTTTGATTTCTTACTACAAGTAATTCTTAAAAGATGATCATGTGCCTTTATGGTGGTGAATTGTTGTCAGGTTGTTTCTGTGTATCATCCACTAATTGATTCATGTGGGTCACGAGGATTCTGGTTTTCATCATCTGCATCCCCTGAACCTACTGAAAAGGTGACCAATCAGCCCGGCGATGGACAGAGGATCAATGGAGAGAACAACACCAGGTCCAATAATGAAACAAAATCTACTAATGGAGACAGTGTAGCAGCAGAAAATACAGAAGCTGTGGAGAAAACTGAAGATTCAGATTCTGGTTCAAAACCCAAGCCTTCTAATTCCGAATCTGTTAAAAGGAGAAGGAGAGTTACTAAACGCACTGCATTTTCTGATTCAGATACAGAAGGCGATCTCACTATGGACGATCTCACTATGGACGATCTTGTAAAGCTCGTTGCTGAGAAGGAAGAGCTGTTGAAGGCAAAGCACAAGGAGATTGAGAATATGCAGGATAAGGTTCTCCGAACTTATGCAGAGATGGAAAATGTTATGGATAGAACAAAAAGAGAAGCAGAGAACTCAAAGAAATTTGCTATACAGGTGAGTTTATCATGATCATATAGGGTTTGTAAGGTAGTGATGTTGCCGTTATTTGTACCATCAGATGCAATGTTTGTATTTGAATCTGAAAGCTGTTCTTTTTTCTACAGAACTTTGCAAAGAGCCTACTAGATGTTGCAGACAACCTGGGAAGAGCTTCTTCTGTTGTGAAGGATAGCTTTTCTAAGATAGATTCATCAAATGATACATCTGGAGCAATTCCACTTTTGAAAACACTTTTGGAAGGTGTTGAAATGACTGAGAAGCAGCTTGCTGAGGTAACATTATATTTTTCTTTTGGAACTGTTGATGTAATTACTTTTTTCCTTTCTGCATTTTTCTCTAATAATTCTCAAGAAGTTACATATTTTTCTAGTGAACAATAATCCCATGTTTTACTTGATACTATGAAGTATTTCTGACTTGTGGAACTATTTCATGCTAAATGCGACCCATTTGATCCAGCATAGGTCTGGCAACAATCTCTGGAAGATACTATGTCTTCTAGTTTTCAGAGTTTCTTAGCACTGTAGCTAATGGACAGTCGGTGAAAAATTGTTTTCACTTGGTAACGAAGAAATCAACAATTTTTTAAGTAAATATAGTAAATTTTGATTTTGATAGTCATAGACTACTGTTCTGCTTGCATTGAGCAATCCAGTGTGTTGAGATTTCTAATCACAAGATGTTCTTGTTACCTAGCGAATCTCAAGGGTCTGCATCGATAGTTGTCTTGTATTGATATTTCTAACTTAATTTTTGCACAAATACATTCTCCAGCTGTCAATAGAATGATGAGCAATGGAGGGTTACATACCTCTTCTTAGTTCAAGTGCTTGAGTACAGTTTTATTCTACTTCTATGCATGGTTATGAATCTCTTTTACGCATGAGGCATATAATGTGCTAATGATGTCTCCATGAATCGCTACATTTTCCCCAAAAAAGCCTTTCATTTCCTTATCAAAGGTACTGATATCATGATACTTAATGATGTTATTTCTTGATGCTTATCTTCATCTCTTCAATGTCATTCAGCAAACAAATAAAAAATCATAGTACTCCCAGCAAATCTCATACCTGATTTGACAGCCTTATTATTTGATCCCAGTCACCTGCTTATACATAGCTGTTTCCCTCGTTCCTAAAGAGTGGACAAGTCCGAGATTTTCTGAACCAAATGGCAATTAGTAAAATGTCTAGAAAAGTCTTTACAAATTATAAGCAAACCGGCTTAGTGATCTCTTCTCACAAATCACATCCATGAGGCTAAGTTGTTGATTTCGTGTTGCCAACCGGACTTTAATTTTGAGATAAAGTTGTCGATGTTCTTGGTTTCAGGTGTTTAGGAAGTTTGGGTTGGAAAAATATGATCCGTTGAATGAGCCATTCGATCCACACTGGCACAACGCTGTCTTTCAATTACCTGATGCTTCGAAGCCTCCGGGCACCATCGCTGTTGTGTTGAAGGTATGATCTTAGTTCTATGAACTAAATTTTCTTCTGGTTATGATGTGGGAAACCTCAATGAATTAGTCGGGTGGCTCTAGAGATTGGCTTTGCATTATTATTCACCCAGATGATTTCGCAATTAATGGGTACTCAATACAATGGTAAAAAATGATATTATTTTGTCCTTTCTTGCAGTCGGGTTACTCCCTTTATGACCGTGTGATTCGTCCGGCTGAAGTAGGTGTTACTCAAGAAGCGAGTGATCAAGCTGACCAAGGTTCTGAAGCTTGAAAAAATTATATATGGCACTTGACTAGTCTCCTAGCGTGTCTGGCGTATCATCTGTACAACGCGTTCTTTAGAGGGAAAAAAGGAAAATTTCATGGAGTTGTTTTATACGGGATCAATTTTAGCAACTGTTACAGAAACTGTTCTAGTGCAAAGTCTGGACAAAATTTTGGTCTGTTCTAAGTCTAATGTTTTATTATGAGATTTGTAATAGCCATTGCATATTTCCCTTTAAATATGTACAATTTAATTTTATGGTTCTTTTTATTCTAAAAAACTTGTTGCTCTCGACTCTTAAACGGATTAATATAGAAGCGCCTTCAAAGCACAAGCAGGCTCCTTGTGCAAATGGTACAGAAATTGTTTGTGGCTAAGTTTTACTTCTAAGAATGCATGTGCCTGTGAAATCTTGAAAATTTCTGAGATTTGTATTATTACACAACGTGGGTGGGTGCATTATTTTTAGTTATTTGAGGATGTCGATGGGAATGATTATGTTGATAAAACAGATCACAGGTAAAAATTTCATGGGTCAGAGATCAATTTCTACATAGAACAATTGTCATATATATTCATCTAAACCTCGTTGCAATGTGCTAAGTAATGGAAACAACTAAGAGTGAGAAGAAGACACAAGTAGCATACGACTCGATGCAGATTCATTATCAAGAAAGTAGACCACTTAGTATGGATGCCCGGTGTTCAAGCCAAATGAGTAGGTTTTCAGATAATTATGGTAGCAAATTTGTAAATTGTATTTGCAGAAGTTGGAACTCTCAATTCAATGCATCTCCTGAAACCCAAAAATCTACCATCAGGTAATTTAATTAATCTCACTCAACAGCTTGGTTGAATGTATCCGACAATATAAACCCCAAAGCTGCAGGGTTGAGTAAATCAGATGCAGTGGGATGGTTGCCTTTCCTTTGTGGTTTTTAGTTACTTATCAGCTCACTGAATTAGGCCTCATCTCTTATCTCCTACATCACTTTAGTGCATTCCTCTATGAGCCCTCTCTGTTCTGGTCTTCAGGTTTGGGATTGGAATCCTGGTCTCCATCATGGCCTTTTAGGCCTAAACTCAAATCCAAACTGGTCTCATTCAAATCTTGTGCTGTTGGTTGATCCTTGTCTGAAGCCTGAAAAGAAGGAAACAAAAAATCAATGGTTTATGCTTTCATGGAACAGCGCACCACATCTTCGGGTTTTTTTTTTCCCCTATATTAAACTGAGTTGAGATTAAAGAGGACTAAGAAAAACTGAAACGTTAACAAGAAACATATGCTGCTCTGGAGGCAAATAAACAGAAAGAAAGAAATGGTGAAGTAATCAGTAAGTTCCACCAAGAACTGGCTGAGAATTGCTGAAACCTAAAAAGAGGTAAAGATAAATAAGTTTTTATTGGTTCTCACTTGAGCTTCTTCCATTGGTATATCATTAATGTCAGGTTTTCCATCAGAACTGTCCCTCATGGAACTCACACTCACACCTGCAGGTGGGTCAGTTTCAGTTGGTTTAGCTTCATCCTCAACCTTCTCCGCATCTTCCTTATTCTGTTCTTCTAGAACAGCTATCTGCATATCAAGCAAGAACAAGACACAATCGGTTAGCATCCATTTTGCATACATGCTCCTGTGAAAAGTTAAATCTGATTCATCATGGACGTTTCTTTTATTGTCCATGTCACATTCAAAAACTCCAGTAATTTGTAGCGTTATGCAACCAAGAAGGCAAATTCACCACTACTGTTACTCTCTCTCCCTCTCTCCCTCTCCCTCTCCCCCTCCCCCTCCCCTTCCCCTTTCCCTCCCCTCCCGTCCCGTGTTTTCCCTTCCCCTAACATGTGTATATTTACTAAAAATGATCAAAGAATGTCAAAAAATGATCAATCAAGAACAAGAAAACCTCCTGGCTTAACAAAAGCATTTGATATGCATAGGGTACTTCTCTCCGGAAACATTCTCAGAATTTCCAAAACAAGTGACTCAAGATAATGAAGTCCACTTCTAAAATAAATTGGATGAAAGAAAAAAAAGAAAGAAGAAGAAACAGAAAGAACGAAATCAAGTCATTAAATATTTATGATCAACTCCTTCAAGGAACTACTACCAAGCTATCAATATTCCAAATCTTGCAGGCTCCGTAGAACATGACAAAGATCAACTGCAGTACACTGACCGTTGAAAAAATATCCAGCACTCTCCATTGGATCTATCATCAAATCTGAGACTACCTAAGTGATGACTTTTAGATGAAACAAGCTAAACGGAAATAGCAACTGGATAATGTAGAATAAAGTGATCAGATGGTCTAAAATCATAATCTTCTAAATAGAAAAACGCCATAAGGATAAAACATGTAGATGGAATAGTCAATTCCATAGCATGGATCCAGTAAACTTTTAGTTTGGTCTCTTACTTGAATGTTTGGACTAATAGATCAGAAGTAAGAATATTTCAACTAAAGGGCGAGCCTTGGCGCAACGGTTAAGGTTGCTTCATTGTAACCTAGAAGCTAGAGGTCAAGGTTCAATCCAAAAACAACCTTTCCAATGTAGAGGCAAAGTTGCATACATCGTCCCTTCCCTAGACCCTATAATGGCGGAAGCCTCGTGCACTTTTTTTTTATTTTTTTTTTGAGAAGAAACAATGTTAGTAGTAGTTAGTTGTATAACCAGGTTCATCACTATATTGCACTCTTGAGGAGGTATCAAGTCCGTTCCTAACCCATTAATTCCCCTCAACCCCTAGGGAGAGGTAGTGGCAAAAGTTGAACCTAAAACCTTTGGGTTTCAAAGTCACCTCTTTACCAACCGCACCAACTTCATGTTGGCAAACCTTTTTTTTTTTTTCTTAAGAATATTTAACTTATTTTTTTTAATAAAAGTATCAGAGCATACAAATTGTATGAGAGGGGGGTAGCCCAGTGCACAAAACTCTTGTTCATGCAGGATCCGAAGAGGGATCAGTTCACTTACCCTATATCGCAAAAGGTTGTTTCTAACATTCAAGCTTGTGACCACCAAGTTACAGGGTGATGACTCTCATTGTTGCACCAAGGCTCCATGAGGGTGCAAGAAAAATGAAAAGTTTCTAACAACAATGTTGCATCTCCATAATTATATCCGCTAGAAACTTAAAAATCCCTTCTAACAAGGGCAAATCATAAGGACAAGAAGGATTTTTTGTTCAATTGCAAGAAAAAAATAGATGAACGAATTGTTGTAAATGGCCAACCTGTACAGCTAGAGGATGATGTTGGAATGTGAAGCCTAAAATAATTATTTGGTCTTCAAGTGGGAGATTGTTATACTATGAAGCCAAACTAATTATTTTATTATTTTATGTACAAAATTACAATTGTACCCTTATGTGAAGTTAGTATATAAATTCAATTATAATTAGGGTTTATGTGAGATGAGATGAGATTGATAGATGAGTAGAATTGTGAGAGAGTGCTCACAGAGTGGCTTCCCATTGTAAACCTCCATTGATAGTGGATTGAGTGTTGGTGCACTCCGTTGACGTAGGAATTTCTTCTCGAACCACGTTAACTCTCTTGTCTCCATGTTTTCTCTTTTGTGTGTGTTTGTGATTTCTCAGGTTTATTCCCTAACAGATGAAGATAAAATATTAGGGTGAAGAGCATCCCATGTCTAGATCAACAAAGCTTAAGACACAATCTATGACAAGTAGATAGTAGTTATTTTAGTTCTAGAGTAGAAAATTTGGTCAGGTATCATTTCAAGTTGGCAACACTTCTTCATTAGTAAAATAAGAGCAAGACTATATTGATCTTGTTTGAGATAGGATTCATTGCTGCCCTTTTTTCTCACACCATACCTCCTCCTTTTTATGAATATGTTGAATATCATAAAGAAAGGATTCAAATCACCTAATGTCTTGGAAACTCAAAATTGAAACTAGTAGTAATGCTCACAACAAGAAAACAAAGGCAACATTATCCCTCTTAGGTCACTTATAGTTATAGCACTTATATTCCCCTTATTTAACTCTCAAAATAATGTAAAATTTCACCTTCACCATTAAATCCTTCCACAATCCTACAACCGAATCTTTCAAAACCTAAAAAATTTCATATTTTGAGCAGAGTCCCTAACATATCCGCTTCACAACGTAATCATCATCACAACAAAAGCCACGTCTCACATCAAACAATCTCAAAAACCCCAAATCACCCTTTTAAGTTCTCATCAGACCCAAATATGCAAAACCCTAAATCCCAACCCCCCAAAACCCAAGATAACAGAGACCCATCAAACAAAAAGACAATCAAAACACAAAAAAATACACAACTCCAAACCAATTAAACCCAAAAAACTAAAACCCGAAAAGGGAAATAAACTGATCATTACCGGAACATATCTGAATTTCTTTCTAGAAGGTTCCTCAGCTGCAACCACCGCGCTATTATCTTCCTTACTTGAACTATTCTCACCGTTGTTGTTGTTGTTGTTGCTCTGAGTGATGGGAGTCCACTTATAGAGAAGAAGATGAGAAGCGTTATTAGCGTTAGTCTGAGATGCGTGGTTGGCAGCAGTTGGTGGCGACACGTGTATCCACTTCTTCTTCCATTTCCTCACTGGTCCACTGAACACCGTCGTCGGCCCGTACCGTGTCGATGACCGCCCCAGCCTCGCTCCCACTCCCTCCATTTTTTCCGGCCAAAATGTCTCGAATCGGTCGCGAATCGGCTGGTTTTCCGACGAAAAACTTGAACCGCTTCCAACCCCTGGTTGTCTCTCCCTCTTCTACTTGCCCTTTCCGCTCTGCTTTGTTATAAATTCCAACGCCACTTCGATAGTCCCAGTAATACCATATTATCCTACTTCGGGCCCACTCCTCGAGCGTTGCAGTTGCAATGCTTGTTTGGTTAATTGATAATTTGCTTAAGAAAATAATAATTTTTAGTGTTTGCTTCCCAAAAGATTTGGGAAGATTTGGAAAGATGTTTTTCAACCTGTTTTTTCCCCCACAAATAGAAGTTTCTTTTCTTTTTCTTTTTTCTTTTTAGTTTATTAGGACATGACAGGGAATGAGATATTGAACGGTTTAATTCTAGGACACCACGAATTTTATACTATAGCTCTAGACTCAGAGACTCAACGAGCTCCCTTCTAAAAAAGATTTTAATTTTGGACAAAGACTTTCTGACAAGATAACTTTTGAATAATAAGATTGAAAAAAGTTATAGCCATCCAATTCAATAACTAATAGCCATTACTAATTGATTTGATAGATGGTAGGAAGATGAGTTTCTAGTTTACCCACAAGGTTTTTTTATTCGAATCTTAGAATAATCTATTATCTAGTGACCTTTAATTAAGGCGAAGGCATCTGTATTTAGTGAAAATATTTACATGCTATTAAGTAAAAGAGTAATGCTTGACTAAGTAAAATGTTATTATGTTTTTGAATTTCGAGTTGGAACTTAAGTGTATCTTCATTTATCTGTTTTTTTTTAGAGGACCATCTTAAACGTTTCTGTAACGTTCGAGTTCAGGAGAATTAATTTTGTCCAAAAAGAATAAGGACGCCTTCCAAATATCAAAAAATCAATAACAAAAAAAAAAAGAAAATAAATGCTACTATGTTTCTTTAGTGGTACGTTGTTATATACAAGCTGTACCGTGAGACACCAACTACTAAATTACTTACAGCCAAATGAACCAAATGAACCAAATGGAAAATAATCATGGAAATTGAAAATTTATTTATTTTATATAAACATAAAAATAATAAAAAAAGGTTTCATGCCAACCAAACGCACTTTAAAGTTGTCTTCTTTTCCACTCTATTTTCTTTCTTTCAAGTCCTTTTGGCCGTTCTTCACGCTCTTCTTTGTGTTACCCTCCGGCAGTGGCAGCGGCGGTTGCAGCAGCAACTCCAACATCGGCGGCAGCAACTGCAACAACTCAGGCGGAACCGGTAATCCTATGCAATGCATTTATCGCCCTTTTCTTCTTCTGGATTTTAATTTTGTTCCTTGAATTCCTACTTCGAAAAACCGAAAGAAGAAAATATTGGAAATACCCATTAAATCAAAACACGTAGATTTACAGATTTTTGGTACTCTTTGTTTTTAAGTATAGAGAAAACTTAGTTTAAATTGGATAACAAACGCAGAAGTTTTTCAATGGAAGTTCAAAGCTTGGTTAGTGGGCGTTCTTCTTCAAACCCAACAAAACCGCTACTTGGGGGTCATGTGAAATCTTTGAATATAAGCTCTGTTCGATCTCGGAAGCTGGTTTGCTTCAAGACCCAGTATTTCCCTAAGCTTGTTTTACAAAGGGTAGGACTTGAAAGAAGATTAGAGTGTAGAAGCAGTGTTGAAAAGGTAGAGGATGGTGTTGGGCTTAGGGATGAATGTGCAGTTGAACTGCGACGGAAGAAGCTAGCAATTTTTGTGTCTGGTGGTGGGTCGAATTTTCGGTCTATTCATGAAGCCGCTGTTGGTGGTTCAGTTCATGGTGATGTTGCTGTTCTTGTCACAAATAAGCCGGGTATGTTGTTGTTTTTTTTTTTTTTGGTAATGTTGAAATCTTAATGCTATTGGCTTTATTAATTGTTATTTTGCCTTGTTTTGATTGAAATTTTGGTGTCATTGGCTTTGTCAGTCGTCATTTGAAGGCTAAATTCTATGTGCTCAAAGAATTCTTTGGTTCCAATTTGAGGTTTCAAATGTTTTTAATTGGATGTTTATCTCCTATTAGTTTTGCTAGAATAAGAAGCTGAAGAAGTTTTCGAGTTGAGACGCATCCTGCCAATTGAAGTTAGCTATTCTTTTATGGGGCCTTGGTGTTTCTCTTACATATCGAGTCGAGGACAAGGAAAACATCTTTTAGCTATTCATATAATGAGATAGATGATTTGCCATTGTATGTGTAAATTCTTGTGGATTTAGTTTCATATGAAGATTGCTGTTAATAAGATATCCCTTAGAAATTTTCCTTGCTGATTCTTAGAACGATTGAATTCTATTCACTCGTGAAGCCTTTTTTTTTAGAAGTATTACTATTCAATAGTATTTCACATTATCTTACCGTTATTTTCATTCAATATTAGAATGTGGAGGTGCTGAATATGCAAGAGACAAGGGTATCCCAATTGTTTTGTTCCCTAAAGCCTCAAATTCGTCCAAAGGTCTATCTTCTACCGAACTTGTAGATGCTTTTAGGTGAGATCAATGAGCTCTTTCTCCTTTTAATTCTTGCATTCTTATCAATTATTTTTCCAAGAGGAGGCGCCGATCTCAACAAATGCCAAAAAAAAAGGAAAAAATAAAAAAGGAAAAGTTCAAGCTTGGTGTCTTCATGTACCTTAAGAAAAAATCAGCCTGATTGTTGAGTTGGAAACAAAAAAACCCTAATCACTTTTGTTCTTTTATGGCATGACTTTCATCCTTTGTTTGCCCCTTTCTTTTGTTGTAAACTTGAGAAAGTGTCCACTAAGCCATGCACATGTTTTGAGTGCTAAAATTGACTTTGTATTTGTTCAAGACTTTCGTTTAAACAATTTTTAAATAGTTTTCTCATCTCTATGCAGGATGTTTGAGGTTGACTTCATTCTCCTAGCTGGCTACTTGAAACTGATACCAGTTGAACTAATTCGAGCATATCCCAAATCCATTCTAAATATCCATCCCTCTCTTCTTCCAGCCTTTGGGGGCAAAGGCTACTATGGTATGAAGGTGCACAAGGCTGTTATTGCTTCTGGAGCTAGGTAACGTGTTGTAATTCTTGAATGTTATTGTCACTTTGCAATCTATTTTTACTATTCAAAGGCTTCGTATGTTGCATTGCATCATTATGTCTTAGTTAAAATTGTTGGGTCTTAAGATTGACAATGCTTGATAACTGATCTTAAATGGTCTCAGTACTAATGAATCAACATTTAAGATACAAAAATCAACAATTTGTTCACTTACTTTACTTGGATTAGCACCCCTTGTCAAATATCTCTGAGTGTGCAGGGTTCTACATTAAATCTTCTTAATTCAACTCAACTCAACTAAGACTTTTTTCAACTACACAAGGGTCGGATACATGAATTTGCTTCCTTCACTCCACTCAATCAAGAACTTAATCAACTTTGAAATTACAAGTAGCTATATATTTCTTAATTATTTTTGTCCATGTTATTTTAGATTTTTCTCTACCTCTATCCTTACCATTGATTGTTAATATCTTAGTTGATGTAACAAAGTTTTACCTTTGCTGTCAGCTACGTAAAGCAACCCTCCTCCTTTATTCTAAACCGTTGTCTAAAAATATACAAATTTACTTGCCTAATCTTCTTAATCGCGACCAACATTTTGGTCTTTTACACTCTATTACATATGTAAAATGGTGTGTTACATTTTATCAGGTTCTCTGGTCCCACCGTCCACTTTGTGGACGAACATTATGATACTGGTCATATCCTTGCTCAAAGGGTTGTGCCTGTATTAGCAAATGACACTGTAGAGGAATTGGCCGCAAGGGTCCTTCATGAGGTAATGATTCTTGCCTCTGCTTTAAAAACAGAAAATGAGAATTCAGACCATCCAATGAACTTCATTCTTGTATGTTCTGAAAATTGGCTTATGTCATTGTTGGGTGTCCAAGAGAATGCAAATAATTGAGCACTATCGTAATCAATTTGACTTAGGTTTAAGAAAATAAGGAAAGCAAGGATTTGGAATTACTGTTGCACTTTGAAAAGTTATTTTTGTGCAATTTATTTTCTTGACACCTAACCAATTCTATTTCAGGAACACAAGCTGTATGTGGAAGTGACTTCAGCCCTATGTGAAGAACGAATAATCTGGAGGGAAGATGGTGTGCCTCTCATCCGAAGTAGAGAAAACCCAAACCAATACAGCTAACTGTGCAAGTATTAGCAGCTCCTGATTTCAAATGGTTTTGGTTAAGCTAAAATTTGCTTTTGAGATATGCTCCCATCTGGAGTATCATCTTCCAGTTGAACAAAACAATCTTAGTAAGTTCTTTAAAGAAAATTGGTAAATACTAGACTGAGAATATCAGATTTTATTGCTGCTTACACACAAAGATCTGCTCGAATTGCACGAGGCATATGGGGGGACAGCCCATCAACAAGAGTGCTCAAACATGATGAAAAATTTTGCTTATTTATTTATAGGAATACTTATGCATTCTTTTTTACTCAACTTTCTCCAATCCAAGCCCCCCCAAAATGAATGTAGTTGTAGACATGGGGGAGGACATGCACCTCCATATCTTGCAAATTTCTAATGTATTATGTGGTAATAAACACCCAAAATAACTGGGTGATTTTAACTTGTTTGATTCTGTACAAATAATGCATGGGCTGTTGTACCTTAAGATTAGTTTTATTGTGATTCTAAGAATTTTAATGTAAAAGGCTTTACTTCTTGGAGCAAATGTTGCTGTATTTTCTGGTGTCAAATTTTACCAAAGAAGTGATGGGACTTGCAAGGAGAACCACTTGGTAGATGGAAACTCACAGATAAGAGAAATTGGAATTCTCTTTTTTTCAGTGGTTTTTTAAAGGGAGAAATTTTAGTTCTAGAAATGAGACAATATTATTATAGAAAGTTTTGGTAAATATTTTATACAATGATAAGAAAACAGTTTTGATATGTCATAACAAATATTTATCTGATTATCTGAACATTTTAAAAAGTATTGTCTCTTTTGGTGAATAAATCATCACAGCAATAACAGTTTTTGCCATTGCATTTTTACATTTAGTAGTTGTACCTTATGTAATTGAGGGGAATTAATGTCTCCAAATCTAACTCTAAATTATCACAAAATCAAGATAATTAAAAAAATGATAATTGTCAAGGAAAAGCACAAATCAGGATCTTTTTATTTTTTAGATTACTATTATAAAATAATTAGTTTTGATTTGTAGTAAACAACAAAATGGGTTTGTCATTTTTTGTTTAATCAAGATTTATCTCATGTATTTTGGATTAATGGAAAATATTCTTTTGCAATTTTTTTTCTATCTTAATTTTAAAGACAGTTTTGCCCTCATAAAATACCATAATAACCGTTGTAGCAAATATGTCCAAGCTCAAGAACAGAGCCTCCCTCATCATCACTTCCACATAGCTCTTCTACTAATATCTCTCGAGCAAGAACGAGAAGATGGAGCTCTTAACCTCTGCTTCTCTTAACTTCGGACCCTTTTCACCTCCAATCTCTTCTCTTTCTTCCTCTTTTCACACTTTCTCCAATCTTCATCTTCTACCCATCAATAATAAGCTTACCCATTTCTCTCTGAATCCTCACTCTTCTTCGCATCAAATTATCATACCCAGAGCCTCAACTCGAAGAAACCCAAGTCAAGACACTGTTTCTGCTTCTTCTTTTGCAGTTAGCAAAGATAAGGATCGACTTCCGGGCGAAATCGAAGTTGTTGAAACCGAAGAACCCAGTTCCAGAGTATGTTCCATCTTCAAATTCACTTCTTTTCCCTGAAATTTATCATGTATTTTGTTGTTGTTGTTGTTTTTTTTTTTTAAACTCTTCTGGGACTTGGATGTTACTAGATATGAGTTCCATTGTGGAATTTAGTAATGGAATTGAACTGGGCATGCGTTGTTTTGGTTGCCCTTTTGTTATCTCTTGTTTTAATTTAGTGGGTAACACTAAAACTCTTGTTTGTTTTTGTAAAACATTGCTCTGTTTCTCTGCAGATTCGGTTAAGTGTGAGTGTTCCTCCTGCTGTGTGTGAGGATTGTTATAATCGGGTCTTGGCCGAGTTCACAAAGCTAGCTAAGGTAGTACTTCAACTCTCCAATTATTTGATATGGTTCTTCATTCTGTACTGGAAATGATGATAGTTTTACTAATTGGAATTCTACTCCATTATTAGTTATGGATTGGAGGAAACATCAAATGTTTCTGTATAATGAGTTTAGCTTTGTCTTTGGTTATGCTTTTTTAGTTTTTATTTTAGTGAAGGGAAAATTCATTAGTGATTTAATCGTTTGGTTCATATACAGATTCCTGGATTTCGCCCGGGAAAGAAGGTCCCAGAGTATATTCTTGTAAATTATGTTGGTAAGCAGAATGTACGGAAGGCTACAATCGAGTCTATCTTGAAGAGGACCCTTCCACATGCCATGTCTTCGGTAAATCTTATAGTTTTCGGTTACTTCTTTTCTTGATTTGTTTCATAAAGAAGTTATATGTATGTAGGTCTGTGACAGATTTTAATGTTGATTCTCATGTTTACTAGCAACTTTGAAGATCATTCCCCGAATGCTTTAGTGTATTTTTCATTCCAAAGTCTATGGTTGAGGATGTGTATTACAAGTATCATCTCTTACTAAAATGATTGGAAGTTTTGTTGAATGATAACATCATTTTAACCTCTAGTGCTGCCTTCTATTGAAATGGAAGTGGATTGCTGGCAATTCTTATGATATGGAAATGATAATCATTTCATAAACCTGCTTTTCCTGCAACTACAGTCTTAACAATGTTTATTGCAATGAATGAAATGCAAATTTTAGATAATGTCAGTATTCTTTTTTGGAATTATAAGTTGCTGCATAGTGACTGTTGGATTGACAGATTTCATTTCTCAGGTGGAAGGAAAGGCCTTGAAAGACTCTGTTCGTATTATAACGAAATTCTCGGAGATGGATGAAACCTTTTCTTCTCCTTCAGATTGTTTGAGGTTTGTCAGATTTTTATATTTTAGTTAGTGGTTTTTTTTTATTTTTTATTTTTTACATCTGGGTGTTTTACATTTCTGAGAATTGTACATGTTTTCTATGTATAATCTCCTTTTAATTTAAACAAGAAAAACATACTTGGTTAATATCCTTGTATCTGTTTACTGACTGTATTTTGGTTCATGTCCAGATATGATGTTCTTGTTGATGTTGCACCTGAGGTCAAATGGATTCCTGAGAGTGGTTATAAGAGTTTGAAGATAATTGTTGAGATAGACAGTGAAATTGACGCTCAAACAGCTTGTGAAGCTGAGATAAAGCGTCGTCATAAAGCTCTAGGTTCACTGAGAATTGTAACTGATAGGGGCCTACAGGTAATTATTGGGTTTACTTGCTTCCTTGAGGATCACTTCATGTATTATTTTTCTTCTCATGCACCCACTGTCATGTGAATTTGGAAAGATTGAGAACTTTAGGAATAGGTGAGAGTTTTATCATCCAACCAGGTAAAAAAAAAAGAAGGGTGAATAGAAGAAAATGACTCTAGAACTGTACTTCTTAAATTTTATTTTATATTGTGTTTTCTTTATTATTTCTACTGACGCTTAAATGCGGGCTGATGAAACTATCATAACTTTTCTTTTTTTCTTTTTGTATTATCTTGATAGTTTCTTGAATTTTTAAATTTAAACTGTTCCTACTTCTTACATATTTGAAGCTTCACAGATTGGAGATCTAACAGTCCTTAATGTATCAACGGAGAAATCTGAATCTAAGGGTGAACAAATTCCATCTACTGAGAGCAAAGGTATTTATGGAGTTTGATTGGGTTACCTCAAAATGGCCTGATTGCCCTTGTACTCCTCATGTTAATTCTCACTTTGTCAACTTTGGCAGGATTTCAATTGGATACTGAGGAGGCTGGTAGCCTTCCTGCAGGATTCCTTGAAGCAATCATTGGGATTCGACCTGGTGAAACAAGGTCCTTCCCACTTGTATTTCCAGAATCATGGAAACAGGAAAATCTGCGTGGTGTTCAGGCACAATTTACTGTGAGTTTCTTCTGTTTGAAATAGATATATGCCTAATAATTAAAAATAAAACATTCCCACCCAAAAATAAAATAAAAAATGAAACATTCATGCTTACCAAAAAATTAAATGTAATGTATCAGAGTATGATCCAAGGTATCCTTAGCATATTAATGATTTGGACTCCAGGCGAAATTGATAGTGTCCCTGGTTTGCTTTTGAAGTGAAGAATACTCTGTTTAATTTTCTCAGGTAGAATGCAAAGAACTATTTAATAGAGATTTGCCTGTGCTGGATGACTCACTAGCCGAACGGCTTCTTCCCAGCTGCAGTACCTTGAATCAGGTAGTGCTTCCTCTGGCAAAGACATTGATATACTCTTAATGACGTTCTGGTTGTAAAATGATAAGTTTTTCATCGTCTACTGAAGCTTTCTGATGGGAAAAATCTGCAGGTCAGGGTATTACTATTGCAGAGATGTAAAGAATTGGAACAAACAGCTCGAGAGCAAGCAACGGATAATGCAATTCTGGATCAGCTGCGCAAGGTGATCCAATTGTTCCAAAATATAGTGACACTAACATTCAAGAATTTAATCTAAACCTTTTTGCTTATTATTTATGTGGCATGTTATGCATGGAATTCATGGATCTTTATTCTTAAACTAGTCGTAACTTGTTTTGTATTCATGAAAGAAACATAGCATTAACACAAAGATTCAAGGAAGAAGATCCGAAAAGTTTCTGGACATGATCCAACTATAATATATACAATCTTCACTACGCATGAAAATACAATATGAGGAAGCAATGAATAACAATATTCTCCCAATGGTTATTAATAAATAATAACAATATGATTCTCTTGTTATTTTCAGATGGTTGAAGTCGATATTCCTCAATCCTTGTTTGAAGAACAAGGAAGGCAACTTTATGGCGCCACACTTTTGGAGACACAGGTCAAAACCTTCAACACCATAGTTGTTTGCATTTATTTCATAATATATTGCTGCAAATATCATGTTAAATAGCTTGCACACTAGTATCACAGGTTCAAGCTATTCGTCTAAATTTCCTATCATGTTTAGGTTTTCCATTTCTGATTTGAATGCAACATTTTATCAGGCAAACCAGAAACTAAGTGAAGAGCAGCTTGCTTCTCTTTCAAGTCCGAAAGCTGTGAACAAGTTCCTGGAGGACCAAAGGGAAAGTATAATGAATGTTATAAAACAGAATTTGGCAGTTGCAGATATATTCAAACGTGAAAACCTACAGGTAAGTTAAAAAAAAGTTTCCACCCTTTAAATAAGGTGTTTCTTGCTTATTGATCTAGTATTATCAAATCAGTCGGCTTTCTTGTAAATTTTGCATGGAATCAATGAAATGAAAAGGAATTAAGTCTAGAATTGTATAATATGTATCCGTGAATCGTAATGTACATGAATGAACTGAAGATCTTGTGACTTTTGGTTCCTTCGCAGCTTCCAACTGAAGAGATAGTCAAAGAAGTAGAGAATTCTGTAGCAGAATTCAAACGCAATAAGCAAGAATATGATGAGGACAGAATAAAGGACCAGGTTGGTTTATTCACTTCTCATAATGTTAAATTATCATCAATTACTCTTATTTAACAATAACATTCACTTCTCATAATGTTAAATTATCATCAATTACTCTTTTTTAACAATAACATCAACACTTTAAAGATGGCAGTTGATGAATACTGATACAATTGCACTAGTGATGAGAATCAAAGCAAAACTAGTAATCAGCTTTCCCATAGCAAATACATAAATACTGTATGTTTTTGCAATAATATTATTTTGATAAGATTTTTACTAATCTGAAATTGTATTAGGTGCAAGAAATCCTTGAAGGAGCAAAGGTGCTTGAATGGTTGAGAGAACATGCAGACATCAAATATGTAACCGGGTGAGAGGTCAAGCATAGATTCAAGGGGCATCTGATGAGAAGGGAAGTTATGTACAATTTTTTTTTAAAATTCCTTGAGGGTTTTGGGTTCTCTTCTTTGCTTAACTAAAAGGGCCTTTTTCAAGCTGTTCATGCCCTTGTAAATCTTCAATTTTGTGTCAAAATAAGTAATTTCTATGAAAATTAGAACTCCAAATATGATGTGACCTTTGGTAATTTCTTTGTGATTCTTACCTCAACCCGACAAAGCCTTTTTCTGACTGCATGAATCTGCCTACTTATTTGACTATCTATTCTATCAAGGGTGATAGTCAAGTCACCAGTAGGTTAATCTTTCTTTAATTATTTTTGGTAAGTCAAACATCTATGTGTGAACCATCTTTATTTATTGTCATTTAGTTATACAGTTTAGTATATTATGGGAGCTTAGCTTTATAGTTAAATGTTACAAAAACCTTGACCACTTCTACCATTTAATGACTTCCACTCTCTTTCATTAATTAAAAGGATAATGCTAAATTAACTGCAGCAGTTATAATTTTATGTAATTATTGCTGAGGTGGCGTGATATAAGGAATTGTTTTTCATATCACAAAAGACAACTAAATGACGGGGTTAAATAACCATTCCTTCATGTCACGCCACTTCAGTCACACAAAATTATGACTATTGTGGTCAATTTAACAATCTCCTAATTAAAAATGATGTTGATATTAGTTAACTAGAATTTGATAGCTAGAGTTGAATTTTATACACCATTTTATTGTAATACTAGAAATGTTATTGTGCAATTAAAATATAATTTATTTCTTAAACCCATCCCTTCGTGAAAATTTGACTCTTTCATAATTGACTATACCACACCAACGAACCATGACCTTGACCTGATCGCCTAGCATCGTACGAAACCCGCATTTGAGACTTCACTGCAAATCTGCCACTACGTCATAAAGTATTTTTCTATGCGCTCATGAGGCATTTAAAAATTTGACAAAATTAAGATTCAATCATTGCGACGGCCTTTCTACTCCTTAGTACTTATTATCTCAATAGTCCATGTATTCTTATAACTATTCTGCTTTGCAATTACTGTCAGCAACAAAATTGACCAATTTGGAGTTATGTGGGTAATGTTCACAAGGGTCCTACTACATTCAATATTGATTACCTTGGGGTGTATCAAATGTAATCCAACTTGAAATTGAAAATTAGCTTAGATTAATAAATTCCCATTTTAAGTCGTGCCCATATGATGTCATAGTTATGACATGATATCTACAAACTATGCAAGGATAATCATATATATATATATGTATTTTTTTTTTTCAAATAAAAAACAACAACATTGTCATGTGTAGAAAAACGTGCAAATTATTGATCTTAGTCGTATTTCTTTGACTTTAAAATTGAACTTGGATTGGTTCACTTGAAATTGCCGCATCACACATCACCCTAATTTGTATTTTAAGCATTACCCAAATATTAATTCTATACAATAAAAAAAAAATAGCTTCAGGGTTTCTGCAATCTGCAGCGGATAAACACAAGGAAAAGAACCACGCGAACACGTCATCTACCTTGATTTGATACAAACGCTGTGGGCACCCACACTAGACCACTTCTCATTAAAAAACAAAAACAACAAAGCTTTTTACATTTTTTGCAAACATTTTTTAATAAAATAGATTAATTAAAAATTATTTCATTTCTTCCAGCGCCTGGGCCAATTTACTTACAGTCAAACCCACCTTCCTCGTAAACTCACCCCTGCAGACTTGAAAAGCCACCGGCGAAGTCTCAAATCCGACCGACCGTTTACCGGCCAATCCCGAGCCGGAAACCAGAGCCGGCGTGGCGTTTGTAGTTCTTTTGTAGGAACCGAACCATTTCGCCTGCAAGTATCCGTTCCTCCTCCATGGAGGCAAGTGCATGTCTCTGCTCTTCAAGGATTCTCTGGCAGAGTTGGACATTAGCCTCACTACTTGCTTGAGTTCTCTTGGTTTACCGACGAAGATCTCTGGAAACACATCTAGTAGAGACTGATATTCGTCGGAAGGCCGAGCAATGGTGAACTCTCCGGTGGGATCGACTTCGACAATGTAGCGAGTTCCGTTGAGAATAACGTCGATGTATTCGTAGTCTCCGGAGGGAAATCGGCCGGTTTTCTGCCATCGTGACTTGCAGAGGCCTGAAAATAGAACGTTTGTGTGTGAATAATTGAACAGATTGATTACCAAAACCAGAAAAACACAAAAAACAAACCAATACAATACAAAAGTGATTTTAATAATTTGCGCTGCATTATATGTGTTTGATGCGGCACTTTTCTTGTTTTGCCATTTCTAATTTTTATCCTCCATTTCTATTTTATTGTCAGACACAGGAAGAACTGCTTCTACTGACAATACAGAGAAAAGAGAAATGATGGAATGGAGCTAGCCAATGGTGAAAAAGTCTTATTCTGAAGCTTGCACCAGTTAGAAAACGGTTTAATCTGCAATCCAAAGAGAAAAAGTACAGCTGAATGCTCACGTCACGCTGCTTCAAACTCCATCGGATGGCGAGACGATGAGACAGGAAGCGATGGGACCAAGAAACCATTACTTGCGAGGTATAACTGGTTTTATGAGCCCATTGGAAACCATTTCGGTACTTGAAGAATTAAATCAGAGAAAATTTCTCCCTATTTTCATGCAGTTTTCAGTTCGGATTGATTCCCGGAGGTGCTGGCACAGAATTATATGGTTCCGTCCCGCTCGTTAACATCACATCAACGCGAAGTTACTTCCGATCGGTCCTTTTTTTTTTTTTTTATTGATCGATTTTAAATTATGAAAAATGTAACAAATAAATAAATAAATTGAAGCGCTCTACTCAAAATCCGATTGCTACTAACCTGCATCAAGTCCTCTTTCACGTAATTGACTCATCAGCCGACGCTTAAATCCTTCCGACGAAGCCGTTCCAACGAATCTACGAGCAAGTTCTACCTCAACAAGAATCGTTCGCTTAGCATCTTCATTATCATCGTCGTCATCGTCCTGAACTCTGTCAGATGCATCGCGTCCTAGAAACCTCTGTAACATCTCCTTCGCGTCCGAAACGGAACGCTCATTCTCCGATTCCGATCCGCTTCCTTCCTTCTCTCCTTTATCATCCTCTTTTCCTCCTTCAAGTACTCGACCTTCTCTCTCCATGAACGAGTCGATGAGGTCAGAAAGCTCCGCTGAATCCTCAGCTGAGTGCTCGCTCCCGCTGCTCTCGCACGGTCGAAGTCGCGCCAATTCGTCGAACGCCTCAGTAACTCTCTTGAATCGAAACGGAACTTTCCCCATTTTCGATCGTTCAAAAGCTTATTAAGATCTCTTCTCCTTCTCCTTCTTTCTTCTTGTTGTCGCTTGTTGATTACGTCTTTCTTTTAAGAACCAGAGAAGAAGGAGATGCCTGTGATTTATATAGAAGGAAGGTTTGGGATGGATGCGGATATGCTCGTGCCATGACATGACATAGTGACAACATCGAAACGATAACATGGACTAACCGACGAAAAAAAACAAAAATCAAAATTAAAATGACCAAAAAGGGTAAGAAGCAAACAAACGCCGTCTTTTCACGCTGTTACATTTTATCACTAGTTCGAGGGAGTGTTTAGTAGCTTAAAAAAGTTTTTTTTTAATGATAAAATAGGTTTTTTTTTTTAATTTTTTTTTTAAAATATATTTAAGAAAATTTTTAGATAATTATTTAGTTGGACTTAAAAAAAATTATAATTAATTATTTATTAATTATTTATTAAATAACTATAACTTTTTAAAATTTATTGTAAAGAAATTCTTTGGAGAATTTTTTTTTCCGTACCTCCCTACTTAAAGAAAATAATGGCAAGCAAAAAAGAGGATTAAAAAAATTAATTTTTTTTCACCTTTTTTATTATTAAAATATTAAAAAAAATTATTTTCTCACCTGACCCACCTTAAAATTACACTTATTACTAGTAAACGGAGGGGAAAATAGACGGAGTCATTGTGTATTGACTGTTAGTCAAGGAGGGGTAGTCTGGGACACGTGGAGATAGGACAAATGGGTTGGAGGCTCGTGAAAGTTCATGCATTCTCGTGAACCGTAGCGGCGAGCCCAGTGGCGAAAGAGGTTCGTGACTGTGAAACACGTGGCATCCACGTAACGTTGCGGCTTTGGTTTGCCAAAGAAGCTGCGGAGAATTGGTAAAATTTGAAATGTGTCCAGGTTCATTGTATCTCTCTTAAAGCCCAGGTTCGTTGAGGTTTTTTTAGTTGTCCAGGTTCATTGAATCTAATTCGTGCTAAAACACCATAACCGTCGATCAAATGGCTAAACACGGGGTTTAGTTGTTTCAAAAGTTTCTACTTTTTATCTATTAATATGTTTTTATTTATAAAGATTTTTTATGTATAGAATTATAATTAAATTTATGTAGATTAATGTATATGTACATGTGTTGCACGTAATTTTTACTATTTATAAATAAAGTTTCAAGTTTTCTAATTTTTGTTTTATTTTTTTTGTTAAATAAAATTTTATATTTATTTATTTAAAATAACATAAAGGTAAATAAAGTAAAATATTATAATTAAAAGGGACAAAATTAGAAAATCTAAAGTAAAGTTTTAAAAAGGTGGAGGGATTAATTTGTAAAAACAGCGGAGAAAAGTTAAATTGTTAAATTATTATATTACTCTTTACATTAATAAAATTATATATTAAAGTTAAAATTTAAATAATAATTTAAGAATAATTTTGAAACAAAAAAAATTATCACATCATGAGTTCTCAAACTTTGCATTATATATATAATATAGATATGTTGAGCTCAATTAACCTTTTTATCAACTATGTACGGTTGACTACATGTACTAGTTACATTTTTTTTTAATTAACTTAATAGATTAATGAGTTGAAGTTAATACAAGTTAGAAAAAAAAAAAAAAAGTCCATAAAATAATAGTGTTAGGAATTTTGAATAATTAAAGTAACAATAGGAGGTTACTTCAATAGATGATTAGATGAAAAACAATTTGTACTGATATGTGAAATAAATAATACTTCTTAACATCAATAGTTTTTATTTAATATCAAAGGAAAGCAATTTATTTTGTTGTATAAGTATTTATAATAAAAATATATAAAGAAAATAAATCACCACTATATCCTAAATATCGAATTTAAATTAAAATCAAAGGAATTCAATCGAGGAAACTGAATAAAATATATTTTATGATTAATTAAGTTATGTCAACTCAATTTATGTATATGCAATCTTTAGTGGGTAATATTTTTTTTACAATATAGTTTTCACAGAAAATATCATTATCATTTCACTAAATGCAAGACCACAATCTGCAATGCAATGAAGATCAGAGAACAATTTATAATCAGACAGAGACAAATCTTTTCTTCACTGCAACTCTTGAAACAGTGCAGGCTGCAGCTATTAGTATCTCAGAATTGCAGTTGAATAGGAAAACCTTGTCTTCTATCTAAACATGCTAGCACATAAAGAACATGCTAATTAAAGAAGAAATTCCCAAAGCTTCCAAAGAGAAAAAGCATTACAGGCAAGTTAGCATGGATTTTGGTTCCAAACGTGTATGTACATACATATTTGCAAGTGCACTGTCTATATATGTATATATATATGCCTCTGACAAGGCACCATGAACTCTACTAAAGGTAAAACAAAACCTTTCGACGTAACCTCATTTTGTATGAACAACAAATTATTTGTGAACCAACTAGTTTCTGTCCAAGAGACCTTACCCCAAGAAGGAAAAGAAAAAATGAACGTGCAGAGTGTGAAGAAGACTCAAAAACTCGACACAGGTAGACCGCCATAGCCCACTTCTCTACACAATATCCATTCAGGAGCTCATGGAAGCCCAAGAGCTCTTGACTTTTCCCAGTGGTTCATCTGCTAAAGCATCGAACAAATTTAGTTTTCCATCGGGGTATCATTTCCGTTGGCCGGGGATACGCCAAAAGGGTTGTTGAGGATCTCATCTTTGTGAGCTCCAAAAGTGAACTCTTGTGGAGTGTTTAGAGCGGAACGTTCAAAGATGGAAGTTGTGGTAATATTACTGAACACTGGGGCAGGAAATGTATGATTAATTTTTGGGAAGCCAAATGCAAATGATGGTGTCCCAGCTAAATGGAGAACTGGTGCAGCTGGATTGCTGGTTTCAACTGACCCAAAGATCTCCTGTTCATAGTCCTGCAACTGCTGGTAGACGGCTACATTTTCATGGATGGTTAAATCCAAGTTAGATAAATCAAGCATGATTAAAATGAAAATTTTAAACTTTTAAGTCTAAGAGTAAACATGTTTATGCTCTTTCCCAGAAGATCCAACTTGAATTGACCTGGAGAGAAGATCTGAATGATCTAAACCTACTAAAAAATGTTTTCGGTGAAATCTGAACCAAAAACAAAAAATTCACTGAATAAGAGGATTTTTATGCATCAAAATAATCAGCAGTCCATTTGGGTGGTATTGTTAGGTGCTAAACATGTATCACATAAGAGTCATTTTCCCTTATCTTTTTTCAGAAGAGTGACTTTTTTTCTATGTTTCTACAGTCATATATAACTGGGAAAAAACACTCATTTCTCAGAAAGAGAATCCCATCAAGGAAAAAGGACTCTCAACCCAGTCATCAATTCTTCAACTCAACTCAACTCAACTAAGTCTTTTCCCAACTATTATTCTCCACTTAAACTTAAATTTTCTTCAACTGTGTTATAATGGGATTTTTCAGATACCTTGTGGTCTACATAAGGTACCCCTTCCTAAAATTAAACTATTTACGAGAAATTCTTGAGTTTGACTATAGTGTGTCAACTGGCAAGATACTGTTGGAGCAAATTCTGTTCCTGCACATGAATATCCGTGCTACTCACAAGTTGCATCTTGCATGTAATGTCTTTTCAATCCCCCAACCCCAAGTATGACAAGGAATTTTTTTAGCATCCATAAGCTTACATAGGCAAGTGATTCCAAGTACCTAACCCCCTTGTTGATATCATACATATATACAATTTATATATATATAGATAGATAGATAGATATATTTCATATGCAAGAAGAGATACATGTGAAGGAATTACCTGGAGACAGATCAACAGAGGGCCTCCGCTCTTTCACCCATTGGTAACTCTGTATAAGTCTCCATCCTTTACATTTCATCAAGTATGCTATTACAATAGCTGGTGACCTGTTAAAGAGCAGAAAAAAAGGCATTTACAGAAGGTAAAGGGGAATTTTTTTTTTTTTTTTTAAATCTTGTCCTCGTAGATGCAATATTGGACCTATTTTTTCCTGACATGCAGTGCACAAGAACACGAGCCTTGGCTTTCTCACATTGCTCTGCACAAAAATAAAATACACCATGCTTAATAAGCAGACCAAACACAAGTCAAAGCCAGGAACACTGGAAACATAAATGAAGACATAGTGCTGAAGAATCGACAAGGAAAGCCTCTTCGAAGTTTCTCATTGAGTGAAAAATAGCAATAACTAAACCATAATAAATGAAACACATGCCTCCTTGTTTTCTTTTTAACAGCAAAGAAAAGGGCAGCCCAGTACACGAAGCTCTATGCAGGGTCCCGGGGAAGGGTCAAACCACATTGGATCTATTGTATGCAGCCTAACCTTGCATCACAAAAGGCTGTTTCCACAACTCGAATCCGTAACCACTTGGTCACAAATAAGCAAGTTTTACTACCCACAACAGACAAAAGGTCACAGTTACAAGTAGAACATTCTTTTTTCTACAGTCCACAGAATACAAGTTCTACAATGAGTTGCATATGCATCATAGAAGTTAACATGCCAACATGGGTTCAAGTATCTAACTCTAACTTAAATGCTCCATATCGTAGTTCATGTCTGAAAGAGCCACTCACTTAACTGAGGAAAATAAAAGTAAAGAAAGAAAGGCAGGGAAGGAAAGAAGAAACTTTATGGGATAATCTCTACTGTATGATAAAAATGGTCATTCAGCACTTGAATGTCTAGAAAGAGCCACTCACTTGAGCCAGGGAAAATAAACAGACATAAAGAAAGGTGAAGGAAGGAAAAAGGAAAGAAGAGACTTCATGGGATACATATCAGAAATGGCTATTATTCTGTTCTCAACACTTGCATGCCTGACTACTCAAAAGAAAAACAATTGGTTGGTCAATTATCCAATGGGAGCTGCATACATATTAGAAACATTTGAGTAGTATGGTACCAAGGTGAAACCAACAAAGAATGCTCTTCTTGTAGTATATATTGGCTAACCAATGAGAGTTGGATACATATTCTAGAAACACATAAATAGTATTATATCAAGATTAACCATCCCCACTCTTGTGGTAGTGCCGTAATAGGTATAGATGTAATGTATTTGTTTAATTGTACTTTTGTAATATTTTTCAGCTTTGAAGTTGGCTAAAAAGCAATAGTATTTTGAAAGATCTCAAATCTAGTAGTACGGACAAATCCAAGTTGCATGAACTAGCAGGATCAGTCCAGAATTTTTTAGGATCAAATATATGGAATCAGTTAAAAAGAGTTTTTAAGGATAATCCAACTGACCATTTTCAGTCGTTTTAGCAATTTCTGATAGGGGTTTGGAGAGCTTTTCATTGAGAACTTTTTGTGGGAAATTTGTGAGATAGCCTCAGTGGTAAAAGGTTGAGATTTGTCATTCACCTGGGTGTTCAACCAAAAGACTGTGGTTGTTCGTGTCTGTCATTCCCTTGAATCTTTGGTCAAAAGAACAATGAGGTAAAATTCTTTATGTATGACAGGAATGGCATGTTTAGATATTTCAGGTATCATCTCATTTGTAATTCTTAAACTTATTTCTATAGCATGATTTTTATTGGTGTTGACGTCACAACACTATGGGTGCTCACCTTTAGGAGGCTTATACGACTCAACTCAACTCAATAAAGCCTTTTCTCAATTACAAGGAATTGGCTACATGAATCCATTTTATCATGCATGAATCAACCGTTATATTACAAGTAGTTATATCTTTCTGAATTATTTCTACCAGTGTTATTTTAAGTCTTTCTCAGCCTCCATCATTATAGTTAAATTATGAATAAGTTGCTCTTATAGTCAATAGGTTTACTCATCCTCACAACATGTCTACTTGTCTTTATTGTATGTGTCACGAAGTTGTATGATGTTGATCAATTCTCACTTCGCTCTTATTTTATCCCCAATTGAAACAACTACTACTATTTCTCGAGTATGTTCATTTCTAAATTCCTCATTCAATGTTTTATCACACATCCATCTTAACATTCACATTTCCATTTACTTAGTATGTTACGGATTGTTTCTTTATTAGCCAACATTTTGTTCCACAAAGCATAGCTGGCTTAATTGCAGCATTTATAAATTTTAAATTGTTTGTTAATGTGTTCTAAGAGGTTCACAACACGTTAAAAAAAAAAAAAAAATCTTGAGTAAAATGTAGAATTTGTAATGGTATCAAATTCTTTTGTCAATTTTCTCAATGTAAGTGAAATCTTTCTTCTTTTTTTTATTTTTTTTGGTGGAGAAAATGATTACAAGTTTGAAAATCAACAGTTCTAACCATATGTTTCCCTATCCATATGAAGGTTATGCTTGATGCTACAACATAATTTCACAAAAGTGATTCGTTTGCTTCTTTCATGGAAATTTATTTTCCCCAAATGTATCTTCATTTTTGCCTAATTCTCTTTTGATGATCAATTCACCCCTCCAATCAAAAAGATAGTTACAAGTGTGATTCAAGATATAAAAAAGAAAAAAAAGAAAAAGAGAAAAAGAAAGAAAGATTAATTCATCATTTATTGTATCCACCAGTCCCATCATTAGTAAAGGAAACATCAAGCAACTCTATCAAAGACCATGCACAGCTATGTCAATGTTTTAAATATTTTTGTCTTCTCCATGTTACCATATGTAGAGCCAATTTAATAAAGGAAAATGTTGAAACCAAACCAGATCTCTTGCCAAAGAACCCCTAGGGATAAGAAACATGATTGAATAAAGAGCCAAAAAATGATCTTGAACGATCCTGCATAATCTTGAATGTTATCAACAATAGTGTGCAGATGTAATGATGGAAGAATTCAATAATTAGTAGTTTGCTTATCTCATAAATGATGTACTGATGAAATGTGGGATCATGAGAATATCTTGATCATATAAAGATAAAAGAAAATGAAATACACCCATAGCACTGTATGAGATTAAACAATCATTTAGCATATTATGGAATATCTTGATCATAGCCCAGTGACATATTTCATAATCAGATTGGTTATATATCTGAAACAACAAACAATGTCCACATGAACTGAGGCATATGAATGCATCTTTGCATGGAGGGGGTTATATATTCTTAGTAAACATTAAATAGAGAAATGTTTCAACGGATTTTTTACTTTCCCAACCCAGTTCTCAGCATTTAGTAAAATCATGTTAAATAAGTCATAAAAGGATTTGAACAATATATAGTGTTGAAATAATTAATATAACTATGTCTTGTCAAATAAAGCAGATTCTGAACATTTTACATTAAATAGGTAAAAAATTCCATGCCATAAACAAGAGTCGTAACTATTTAGATGGGTCAATATGGCATCATAAACAGTTTTGAATGGCTGAATTTGTCATCTTATCTTTTCACATGAAAATACTTGTTAAAATGCCTTATTGACGGAGTAAAACTATAACCAAACAAGTTTTAACATCTTCTCATGAGGCAGTTTCTTTAATAAACCAAAATTTTTTACATTTATTATTTAGGAGCTTATTTTGTCAATAAATACGGAAGGTCGAGTAATCAACCATCAGCAAGCAGATCCTAAACATTTTAAAACTAAGAAACTGTTGGCAAACAAGAGCTGTAACTATTGGCAAGCAATATTAAAGCTTAAAGTTTAGAAACTCAAAAAAACTATTAAATTGAGAAAACCCACCAAAGTGCTGACTACAGTCGCGTGCAAGGATAAACAAAAGACAAGGAGCAGAAAATTAGTTCATGCAACTATACGCCTAGGACATACCTAAAAATTGAATAGCATCATCGAATGGTAGAGGATGCTCCTCTCGGAGGCAATGATAAGTGAAGGAATTCTTGTAGAGATTTTGGCAGGCAGGTACAGTCTGCATTCACAAAATAAAAACTATGAGAATATGTCAAGGTTTCTTATCTTCCTGAACCAAGTGAGAGTTTTGTAGGCTATTAGATTTAAAACATAATGAAAATAAAGGCAGGATTTAACATTAGCTTCTTCCTTATCTAGGACACAGCTTCAATTCCCAAAGTTGATCCAGTTACAAATTTCATCAAATCACTAAACAAACTTGTGTCAACTTTCTTCAATTAAATAATATGTCAATTTCAAAGATGTTTTATCTTAGGCAATAGCAGGTTGCCAAGACATTAGAATCCTCCTAGTCTTTCTCTATGAAGTCTAAGGGTTTGTTTGATAGGTGAGATAATTATTATTTTCTGGAGAAAACAATATATTTTCTCCAAAAAATAGGAAACTCGTATGCTTGATTGTCAATATTTTCTCGAGAAATTTTTTTCGTCCAACTATATTCTCACTCATATTTTCCCACGTATAAAGGTGAGAAAATATAATTTTCTCATGAGAATCTTTTTCAGTATTATTGATAATGTTCATATTTTTATTCAATGAAACTTCTTATTTTTCATTTTCTTTGCATCATATAAGTGTAAAAAAATATTTCCTCACGCACAATCAAACAACCACGATAAAATTCTTTAAAGAATTTTGCCTAAGAAATTATTTCTCAAGAAAACTACGACTGGCCGACTGCAATTAGTTCATGATTTGAATACAACATTCTGTATTTGAAATTTTGAAAATAAGGAAAACGCGTTTGGTGCAAGGCATCAAAAGTATGCCCCCTGGGATAAAGCACGTAGCTACAAAGACGTAACTTTGCAGAGGGCCTTTGTTTCAAAATTTATGGAGTCCTCCCATTAAGCTATTTGACCATGACAAAGAAATAACTTCCACCCCTTGAAGAATATTAGGAAGGGAGTAGAGGCGAGAATATTTGGAAGAGAGTAAGCTACTCCAAAGAGCCACTACCTCAACCAAAGGAGAATAAATCTGGACTACTGTTACAAAGATACATGATATGCATGAAACATGCACAGGACAACATAAGCACAGATGCACATGTATGTAACATGTAAAATTCATAAACAGACAAAACTGCTGCTGGCCAGGAAAATGTAGAGATTCTCAACCAAAAAAACTTTGTGATCACTAATAGATGAAAGCTCACCCAAACAGAAAAGAGAAGAGAGGGGGAAAGGAAAAAAATAAGAAGATGAGGAAGAAAGCACAATTAGAAGGGCAAAAGAAAAAAGAACTCCTGAAGAAGAAAAAAGATGGAAAGGAGGACATGAAAAAGAAAAGATTGAAAACAAAAGAAGAATACGAAAGAGAAGAAGAAAAAAGCCAAAGGTTTGCTTAGCAGAAAAAAGAAACATAGGTCTGTCTAATTTGAGAAATGACCCAGTCCATGCCTAAGTAATATTGACCAAAATTTGGATCTTTCTTAACCAAGTCATGTATCCTATAATTTGACCAGTATGGCCTCTAAACACGTACCTGCACCT
This sequence comes from Paratinospora sagittata, assembly GCA_035771175.1. Lineage (NCBI taxonomy): Eukaryota > Viridiplantae > Streptophyta > Magnoliopsida > Ranunculales > Menispermaceae > Paratinospora > Paratinospora sagittata. The sequence goes on along the minus strand of CM069598.1, from coordinate 5,960,202 downwards.
AACACCTCTTACTCGAATTCAAGTAACATAGATCTAAACTAGCATACTATCCCCTATTAGATTAGACCACTCGAAAACGTCTCCCTCGAGAAACCTCTTAAATCCTAACTCATCTAAAGAAGTGCACAGCAAGGTTTCAAGTATAAATCCTAGCAAAACCCACAATCACTTGATTCTCTCTCCTCTAACATGCTCATTCTCCTCTTTTCTATTTCCTCTCAGCCAAAAAATGGCACTTGTTAACCTTCTGAAATTGCTATTAGGTGAAAAATCCTTGTTCACTAGTCCCTCAAGATCCTTGCCTTCATACTTTCAATTTCATCTGATCAAATCCTGCAATTCACCCATCGGTCCGGGCCTTTCACCTCTCTTCTCCTCCTTTTTTTGAACTTCTTCCTCCCCACCATTTCCTTCAGCCACTTTCCCTAAACCTACACCTTTCCAAACTACATATTCTGATCTATATATCTTTCATCTTCTTATTCTGACCTTTGTCTTCTCCTCTAATGTTTCAACTTCTAAACAAAAACACAACCCAACTTCCCATTGAACTCTGGCAATTATCCACTTTGCTCAAAATATCATTTTGTTTACTGGTACACTGGCAGGCAGTTATTTCATTTCAATTTCTTGAATTTTGGGTTTTCCTAACTTTCCAAGAGCCAACTTGATTGCAAGAAATCAAGACCTGCCAATCAATGGCTCTCCCCTACTAAATCCCCAAATAACAATCAAATCTTGCAAGCATATATGCATACAAGATATTTTTCAGTACCCAACACTATACCCACAAATCAAGTAGAGTACGATTCAAGAAATCCATAAAGTCATAGCAAAAAACCTTAAAAACCTTATTGGAATCACCACTTCCGCGACATAAACCATCTAAAAAGTTCCAAAAGGTCTTCCTTTTAGCAACATATAGTTTTGGAGTATAAAAGGGTAATTCAAACGGACCATAACACAATCATTCAACATTTGAACCTAATTTCTTCCACTAAACAAAATAAATACCACACCATTAAAAATAACAAAAAAGATAAAGAGAGCTGTAGAAGAGCAAGCTTACATTGAGAACTCGAGAGATCCCTTGTGCCTTGAGAAGCTCTGCTCTTGAAGCATTATCGTAACTGCCTAGGTACAGAAACTCCGGCAAGATCTCCGACGGAAAAGCGCTAACCTGAAACCCTGATTTATCGGTTGAAGAAGGAACGCGGTGGCCACAAATTCCGCAAATTTCCCCTTCTTCGTATTTGTGATAGTGCCCGCAGATTCCACATGGGTTCTCTCTTTCTCTCTTTCTCATCGTGATCTTTCGGAAGAAGAACAAGAACAAGAACAAAAAGGAGAAACAGATGAACAAAATTGCAACTTTAGAGATCGAATCAGCGAAATTTACGAATCGGAAACTACTTGAACTAAGATTTAATAAGCAAATATGAGATCGAAAGCGGTGAAATTCAAAGAAAGATTTGATTTTGATGTATTGATTTTGATGTATGGATTAATACTCTGTTTCAGTTCCTCTCTTCTTCTTCTTTTTTTTATTATTATTATTTTTTTTTTTTGGGTACTTCTCGTTCTTATCGGGTGGCTTCATTCTTTTTTCTTTTTTCTTTTTTCTTTTTTTAGAGTATTTTTATTTATTTATTTATTATTATTTTCTTAATTTATCGTTTCGATTTGGAAATTACCCGCGATTTTGTTTGGATTTACGGTTTCATTCTCGGCCAACGTCGTTGACCGTGACGCCTGTTATGTTTGACGAATTCGCCGCCGCGCCAAGTCGCCAGTTATCCGTCACAAAAGGTCCCGTTATGGTTACCTTCTAACGGTTCTGTTAGTTAAATTTGTGAAGGAAAAAACAAAAAGAAAAACAATTATTGTTGGTCCCAAAAAAAAAAAAAAGGGCAAAATGATTATTATTTTTTAAGAAACAATTGCATTAGATCATGTGTAATTATAGAAATAATTTAATTGAGTCTTTAAAAATATTGTTTTCAATTATTAATCTAAAACGTGGCATCTAACATCTAACTGTTTTTTTTTTCTTTAATTCAAAACTAAAATTACTAAAACAAGAAAATGAAAAAAAAAATGAAAAAAAGAGGTGAGGTATGATAAAAACCCGTGATTCCTGCATTTGCCTAACATTACTCCACAAGCAATATATTGATGAAGGTCATAAATTAATTAATATCTTTTAATATAACATGAGTGGATTTTCATCCAAAAAAAATATAACATGAGTAGGTTATTATTTTTTATATATTTAATTTAATTACATTTTTTTGTTTGTAATTAAAGGGTTACGATTTTTATTTTTGTATTTTTTTTTTTTTGTTGTTGTTTGTAATTATAAGCTGGCTCGCATACACTAAGAATTAAAGTTGATTTGTATACAGTACACTGTTCTTTTATTCTATGAAAAGATGAAATTCATTAAAAAGATGATGTATTTAACATGCAAAGGCACCTATTATTGCATGATTGCGAGAAGATTGATACGTTATAAGTGTACCTTTTTATTGAATTTACAAAGAATTTACTTAAATTCAAAAATTAATTGAAAATCATGAAGCCATGGGAAAAAAAAAGCAAAAAATATATTAAAAATTGATTTAAAAAAAAACTTGATCTTTATAGACATTTTTTAATCCTTTATTTTGCAACGTGGCGAAATTCCATTGGAGGAAAACTAAATAGATTAACCCATTATTTTGCCCGTTACTATCTGTGGCCCAACCCTAATTTTTACAGAAAAAAGTTTTATTTATTTATTTTTTTCTTGAAAAAAAAACTCTGATTTACAAAAGGGAAAATAGAAACTCTTCATGTCTCTTCGATTCGAACAGTCAGAGAAATTTTTTTATAATTTCGATAAACGCCACCGGCGCGGCTTTCGCTTCATGTTGTTCGATCAAAACTCAGAGGAGAAGAAAGCTGAGATGAGATTGAGAGATCTTTGTACAAACAGAGGTTGATTATCTTTCCTCAATCTGTTGAATCTTCTTCTTATTTTTTATTTTTTTAGGGTTTTACGTTTGTTTTGATGACTAGGTGATTTCGCTTCAAAGCTCTTTGTTTGTTTGATTCTAGTGGATTAGGGACACGGCTTCATTGTGTTGTTGATGAGCATGGAATGTGCTGTTTTACTCTGTTAAGTTTGGTCGCGATTTGCTTTAGCTTGCCATGCGTACATTGAATCAAGGAGAAAGGTGTTATTGATTTGTAGGAATTGACATGGCTTCTGTTTTTTACTGGTTCACAGTACCCTGTGTGATCATTGGCGTTCGGTTATTGATGATTTGTGTTTTCAAGCAATTGTGTTACTGATGAGTGACTTGGTGGATCTGTAAGGTGAGTTCTAGGCCGTCCGTCCAATTTGTTTATGAGCGTTGCCATTGATGATCGAAGCATTGCCTGCTTTGGCATTTGCCTGTTTCGTGGTCTTAGAGGTTTAGTGTTTTGTTGATAGTTTATGCTATTTTCTGTACTCCTCACTTTAATTTAAACCTAAAGCAGATGGAAGTGAAGATTTGATCCTACATTAGACAATGATCTACATGCTCATCAATGCTATGTGTATCCATATTGTTTTTTCAATGGTTTGTGATTTGAAAAACACGAAGAAGGTAAATGTACGTTTCTAGTCCACAAAGTAAGAAACTGCAATTTCCGTATTTAAAGAATTCTGAAGCAGTACATATGACGTATCTGGTCATCTCATTAACCTAATACTGCATGATTTGATTGAAATGTGTTGATGTTTATCTGTGTAAGTTGGTTGTGGAAACCAAAGCGAAATTGTTTGTTGGAAGAAAATTTCTTTTTTAATAATTTTCATCTCCCTAAAAGTGCTGACAATGAATTCGCTGGAAGATGTTTTATTTATTTATTTATTTTTACAAATCACATGGCGAATAGCTTGTTATAGAAAACATTCTTTCATCCAAGAATCTATTAAATAAAATAACATTATTTTTCTATTTTCATTTCAATAACCAATATGAGAGCTTCTAAGATGTGGTATTCAATGATGCCTCTTGTAGGACTAGGGGCCTTCTTTCTACGGTGTATTTTGTTGTATCATGTCCTTATCTTATCATTTCATTTGTACAGTTGTATTTGTTGTAAATAATTGTAGATATAATTTTATCCTAGGATTTTATTTGTGGTACAACTATACTCAACTCAACTCAGATAAGCCTTTTTCTCTAGCAAATTCTTTTAAAGAATTTTTTCATGGTTGTTTGATTGTGCATGAGAAAATAATTTTTTTTGCACTTATGTGATACAAAGAAAATGAAAAAGAAGAAGTTTCATTTGAATATAAACATGAACAATATCGATGATACTAAATATCTTCTCATGTAAAAATTATATTTTCTTACCTTTACAAGTGGGAAAATTTGGATGAGAAATTAGGGGGTTGAAAAAATATTTTCTCAAGGAAAATATTGACAGTCAAACACTCAACTTTTTTTTTTTTTTTTTTTTGAGAAAATCTGTTATATTTTTTCGAAAAAATAACAATTTTCTCATCTACCAAACAGACCCTTAGTTCTTATTGTAGGTCTCTGCTTAGATAGATATTTCAAAACAATGAATCGTAATAAGGTTATGCAAGAATTTTCAGGACCTTCTATTCTAGATTAGTCCTCTAATTCTTCTATTCTAGATTATTCCTCTAATTCACCTTTAAAAATGATATAGTTCTCTAGCTCTAAACTTCTTCTGAAGAAAGTAAGAAGCAAGAAGGATAGGAAGAAGATAAAAGACACTATGAAAAGTTATTTGGTTATGTCGTGGAAGAGTTTGTCCTTCTTTATATTTTATTTTATTAAGTGCAACATGTGCTCATGAGATGCATATGCTAATCAATGGCACTTTTGGTGGTCATGATGATGGTGGAGAAGAATTAGATGAGGCCAATATTGCAATTTCAAGTGCTAGTTGTTGATCCTTGGTTTTCAAGGCATGTTCTTGTTCTTTTCTTGGCTGGCCAATGTCACTGCATGTTTGGCCAATTTGGCATAACATTTTGTTTGTATTATAGAAAGAGAAAGATATTCCAATTTCTTGTTGAGTTGAGTTGATAGATCTCTAACCCTTGTTTTCACTATCTACCTATTTTAATTCTATTGGAGATTTTTCCAATGAGAAAGGGAGATTTGTGTTGTTTCTAAGAAAACAAATTGGCTATAAGTTAGAATGATTAATTTCTACGCCTATGAAACAATTGGAATGATAAAATTTAGGATTTGTATTTGTTTTATAACATATTACAAGGAATAGTTGGAATTAAGAAGGAAAAATTCAACGCGAAAGGGCAAAGAGGATATTTTATCTTTACGGAGGAAGTGGTTGAATGAAAATTTGATTGCTATACTAGAGCTAGTTGTAAAGAAGGAAGGATTAATTTACTTTTTGGATTGTTGATTAATCTTGATTCTCGGGTTTTGTTGGCAAATTCCAACTGAACAAGTTCAACTTAACTCAATTCAAGAAAGTCCTTTTCTCAACAACATGGAGTTGGCTACATGAACCATTTCCCACACTCTATTCTATTAAGCATCAGATTTTATATTATCTAGCAAGTGGTTATTTTGACGAAGCAGTACTCAACTTAATTAGCTCTTCTTTGTGGTAGTGAGACCAAGCACCCAATTGGATCAACTAGGGATTGCTTAAATATGTTGATTTGTGATGGCATCCAACATAACTTATTTGATCGACCAAATCCTATTTCAACTTGTGGAATCAAATAGGAGTCTTCCCTCTCCAAGTCTTTGAAAGCATGTTGATGGTTTGTTTGCAAGGTGCTTTTGAAAAAAATAAGAAATAAAACTACAACAGTAAAAACAAGAACAACAATAACAACTACAAAATTACTAATAAGGTTTTGGGTCGTCTCCCTTGCTTTCAATTCAACTGATTTGACATTCTATTGAACCTTTTATCCAGAAATTTGTCACTTTGCTAAAAGATCTCTAGAGTCTTGATTTATAAGCTCCATTGCACTTTTGAACCCTCATGTGTTGCCAAACGCAACCCATCCTTCAACTCTTCTATGGAAATTTCCATAGAAGAGTTTGGGCTTATTCTCCCATAACTTTTTTAACACTGCAAGCCGGCAACTTCAAATTTGTTTTGTAGCATGGGGACTTTGCAGAAGGGCTGATGATCGTCCCGGTTCCATTTCCATAACTCATCTAACTAAGTGGCTTTTATGGTGTTGATATATTTCTCATACCATTCTGATTAGTTTCTTATTTTTATTAAATGATTTTGATGCTACTTCATCAATTTTTGTAATATTTTCTTTTACTAGAAAGTTTAGAGATTTATCTATACTAGAAGCTTGTGTTATGATTTAAGTTTGGAATAGTATGAATGTGTCATGTGCATTGTGCTGTAAGCTTAGTTTCTTATGCTTCTGCCGTTTGTTGAGCGATAATAAAGTTAATTTCTGTTGGAAGCATGGTACTTCTCAAGTTGTTCAGGATCTTTGTGGATTTACCTTCTAATGGTTTATTTTAATTATAAACATAACTACTTCTGTTTTGCAGGAACATGATTTGCTAGTCTCTTGAATACAGAAACTTCTGAATATATTGTGCTTGCATCATACAGATCTACGCTTTAATCTCATCTATTGCCAATGGCAGATGCAGTATCAAGCTTCTGGGGTCCAGTGACATCCACTACTGAGTGGTGTGAGACAAATTATGCCTATTCATCTTATATTGCAGAATTTTTCAACACAATATCAAATATCCCATGCATTCTTTTGGCATTGATTGGGCTTATAAATGCCTTGAGACAACGATTTGAGAAAAGATTCAGTGTGCTTTACATATCTAACATGATACTAGCCATTGGGAGCATGCTCTTTCATGCCACATTACAGCATGAGTAAGCATCTCTCCTCCGCTATTTAGTTATTTGTGTGATTGTGCCATCTTGAAAAATTATTACTATTCTACTCATTTTTCTTGTCACATCTATGCAGAGATTATTAGTTGATGATTTCATGTAACAATCATGACCTATGAATTTGAACTTTTGAAAGGGATTTGAGTATGAATAGCACATCTTGGGAATTCTTCATTTTGTGTCCCACTGGAGCTCCTTTCGCTTTAGCTAGTTTAACATGACAAACGAGTACATTTTTTTTTGGATAGGCATAAGCGAGCACAATTTATGATTCTGATATTTTGTTCATATGTATTTTTTTTAGAATGCAATTTATGATTCTCATTGAAATGATCATATTTGATTCTTGATTTTAACCAGTTCTTTTTCTTTTCTTGTACTCATCCCCCTTAGAGATTCATTTTATGCCATCAAATTACATTTATGATGTGTGTAGTCCTCTCCTCTCATGCATGGATTCTCTGGAATGCATGTTTATATGTCTACTTGAACTTGACTATTATACCGACCCTGGTCTATTTCTTATGAAACATGAGTCCTAGTGTATTTAGTGATTGGTTGTTAGTGATTGGTTGTTAGAGATGTGGAACAACAAAATGAATGGAAGGTTTAGCAAACAATTAAACATGTGTTATGATATATGTACTAATAAAACTTGTATAGTGGGTATACAACAGTTGTAAAAGTCCAAATAGAACAGGAGGAAACTGGTTTGACATCTGGTTTCAGTTATTGACTGGTCAGTATTTGGATAAAGGCATCTGTTTATGGTTCACATCATGCAAAATTTGGTACTTGTCAATCTACAAAAGATAGGTTTCTTAGCTTCTTTACATGTAGTGCGAACTTGCATTGTTACTGTGAGTTTGACTGCAGTTCACTGTTGAGTTCAGTGATTACGTCATGTTACATTTTGAATAAAATCTTGATCCACATTTTCTGTGAAGATAATATCAATATTTTATATGTTTTATCATTGAGTCTTAAGATAGAATCTGTGGAGGCCATAGAATGGCATGACTGACTAGTAATTACGCTGAACATGTAATTCAAAGCCTTTTTGAATTGCATGTTGACAGATTGACGGATAAGTATTAATTGGAAACTCATTAATTTGGTGGTTAAGGGCAGAATCGTTCCTGTAGTTTTTCTTTTCTTCCTAACTTAATTGTATAAATGATGAAGATCAGTTTGTAGAAATTGAGTTCAGAATAATGTGTTAAACTTTTAATAATCAGGTTGAAAAATCAATTATTTTGTCACTATTTATGGGTGTTTGCATCATCCTTTTATAGGTGAGTGGAAGTGCCGTCATCTTAAGTAATATTTAAGATCAAAACGAGAAAGAAATTATCTAAACTACATCTAAATGTAAAGCTTAATGGGTTAAATGGTATTAAAATGTAATTTTAGTCATATGTTATGCTATCAAATTACAATATAATAATGTGACGTGATAAAAAAACTTCTATGTTTATTTTATTAACCTATATTATACAGATTCCATTGATTTTGCAATTGGAATCTAACGATTATTCTATCTACAAAAAAAAATGGTTTTACTTATTATTATTTTTTAAATAAAAAATAAAATAAAGGGTATTTGGGCCCCATTGTCTGACTAATCCCTTGGGGCAAAACATGCAGACCTCCCTGCCCCCATGCTCTGGGAGACCAAAGGGGAGTGACCCCTATTTTTGTAGGAGTGGAAGGTTAAACCCAGGTCACTCAATTTTTAAGGTGAGTGTGTTTGACCATCACACCAAGCCCTTGGGGTTAAAGTTTTGGTTTTACTCAAATTATGAATTCATAATGAGCCTTGTTTATACAGTTAACGTATGAGAAAAAACTTAATGCAATTGTCAACAAAAAATAATGACTAGTAGAGTTATAAGATACTAATGATGTGTAATCACACATAGTTATTATGTTGTAATGAGAAAATCCCATGATCCTTTGCTTGTTCCTTCTGATGGAAACTTCAAGGTGGGTCTAGAATTGGTACTAATCTTTGCATTTTTTTTCCCGAAGTGGCTGGCGTAGGATCTGCATTGTCATACCTGTTAACTTAAGTCTTTTATCATTGAACATTAGTGATGACCGACCTTGTTGTAACAATGGATTTTAATTTATAGTTTTATAGAATATTGATGATGTGTTAATTTTAACGTGTTAAAGTTCTATAAATGTGTGATAGAAACTAGTGGGCATGCACGTACATGACGTGTTTTTATCCTCTTCTTGACAAATTTTAATAATGAAAACTTGATTTATTAGAAGATAACATTTATAATTATTGTTTTAAGAATAATTATAATTATACATATTAAGTAGGGCCATTTCTCTTTTTTTTTTTGAGAAGAAAAGTAAACCATTTCTCTTAAACGTAAGTAGAGGATTTTGTTATTAAATGTAAGTTATTACTAATTACTATTATATTGGTAAAAAGTTTTTCTAGGAAGATATATGAAACAAGAGCAAATTTGCAAAAAGTTTGCAAAATTGCTTCACCATGAGTTTTCCAAACATTTTTACATATAAGATTATAGGATATTACATTTGAAGATATTGGTTTGTATAAAGTAATACTTGAAAACATCATAAAATCATCATAGTTCACCTTGAATAGTAGGCCTTGGCACAATGTTTGAGATTGCTATTTTGTGACATTGAGGCCCTGAGTTCAATATGGAAACTACATCTCCAATGTGAAGATAAGGACTGCATACATCCATCTCCTTTCCAAAGCCTGCTGTGGCTCAATACCGTGCACTAGTTACACCCTATTACAATCCAATCAATCCATCCATTAAAGTGCATTTTCTTTACAAATCCATTGCATTAATTTCTTAACTGATGGATTATATAACATTGATTACTAAAAGAAGGTATGTCTTATTTTATAAATGTATGAAAAGATTGGGTAGTTCTTGTGCACTTCAACTTGAAGTCAGCCAGGTCTGCTTCTCTCTGGTATGAAAGTGTAGGCTCATCTGGAAGATGGGTTTCTTAAAATGGAGAGCTGAAGGTTCTTTTCAGTTTGTCTTGGATAATCCTTTCTATGTAGCATGTACCAACCTAGTTTCTTAAGGAAAAAGACATATTACAGGGGGAGTATCAAAACTTAAGCTATGATCAGGAAGAGAAAAAAGGAAAGATAATAAACCTAAAAAAGATAAATATAACTGCAAGCCATGTCAATAGCCAAGATGGAACTTTTTTGCTTTATATATACATGAGAGAAAGAGAGAGTCAACAGATCATAGAAATGTTTCCTTTCCAGCACGCCAGATGAGGTGGATTAAAATGTCTGTGTAGCACTTATATTTTGTGCTGTGGTGGTAGAAGAGGTTGACAGCCATTTGTTTGGTGAATTACTCACTGTCTCATTTATTCGATGCCAATATTCTATTGGAAGTTTATTCCTTCTTTTTTTGCGTGCATTGCGTCGTTTTATATATTCTATTTATTTATAGATGACCTGGGGTATCTGAGCCTGACAGAAGTCTTAAGTGAATACCTTGAGGCATGTGTGCCTCGCTATTGATAGACATTGGGCAAATATGTAAGGAATTGTCTTTTCAATGTCAATACTTTATTGGAAGTTTATTCCTTCCTGTTTTTGCATGCATTGCGTTGTTTTATATATTCTATTTATTTTTAAATGACCTGAGGATATCTGAGCCTGATAGAACTCTAAGTAAATACCTCGAGGTATATGTCCACCTCGCTATAAATAGACATTGGGCAAACATGTAAGGAATTGTCTTTTGAAGTGTGGGATTTGAACTTAGGTTGCTTCTCTACGGCATCAATCATTTGAGGTTTTCGATTATATTTAATGTAAATACAACTTTCTTGGCAATGAGTTTCAGCAATCAAAGAACACCTAAACCAAGTAGGATGACATGTTTGTCCTTGGTGCCCAGACATCAAAAAGGAAGGAAACAGCTCTCCGAGGGTTTAATCTCTATTTATTAGGTCATTAATTATTTTTTCTACCCTATGATTGTAGCCTTCTTAACTTATATATCAAAGAAACACAAGTAAGTTTGATGATTTTGTCCTGTTTGCAGGCAACAGCAAAGTGATGAAACACCAATGGTATGGGAAAAGCTCCTTTACATCTATATCCTTTACTCACCAGATTGGCACTATAGGAGCACAATGCCTACTTTTTTATTCCTCTATGGTGCTGCATTTGCCATCATACATTCACTGGTGCATTTCAGAATTGGCTTTAAGGTTCATTATGTGATCCTCTGCCTCCTCTGCGTGCCCCGAATGTACAAGTACTACATCCACACAACTGATGAGTCTGCGAAGCGGCTAGCCAAGCTCTATGTTTTAACTCTACTTCTGGGTATTCTTTGTTGGCTGTTTGATCGGGTGTTATGTAAGATGATCTCCAGTTGGTATATTAATCCCCAAGGTCATGCATTATGGCATGTGTTCATGGGTTTCAACTCCTATTTTGCTAACACATTCTTGATGTTCTGCCGTGCCCAACAACGAGAATGGTCCCCAAAGATTGTCCACATTATGGGGTTCTTTCCTTACGTCAAGATTGAGAAACCAAAGATCCAGTGAAGTCAGGTTGACAAAATGACCACTCAACACGTCTTTGAGGTATGGCTTTTGGCTGTTGAGAGAAAAACAAGCAAGCAGTCCCGATTATTATTATTATTATTATTTTTTTTATTTTTTTTTGTTATGATTGTAAATGATGATTGATATTATATGTGGCTGGCATTTTCAATGGAATCTTGAGTGTAAAATCAGTGCTTGCTTGTAAATGTACAATATAGTTACTGGAGATGATGGGAATCAGGTGGATCCTGGTAGGATCATTAGGAAAGAGAGTTCGTTGTTGATCAATTTAGTTGTTCTCAATCAGCCAAAAAAGCTGCTTTCTTATGTTTTTTGATGTTTCATGACTCTTTTGAGTGTTTTTTCTAATGTGATTCATTGATAGTTCACTCATGTTAACTGATTAATGAGTGGTCTTGCAGTTTTTGGTACTATCGTGTTACTCCCACATCATTGCTTCGTTCATTTTAGTTATGATTTCTAAATTTCTTCAGCTGCAAGGTTTTTGGTCTTCGATATTTGAGCAAGTATCATTGGGAATGATATCAAATTTTGTTCAGGAGTCTCAATAATATAAAATAAAAGTCTATACTACTAGAACAAATTAAAACACAAGTCTATGCTACTATAAGGAGAATAATACTTTATTTGCTCTCTTCCAAATATTTTTTCTTCCTTTTTTAAGCACATTTCAACCATTCCCTATTTTATATGAAGTTTCTTATTTATTTTTAGATAAATAATTTTAATCTCCCTATTTCCCAGGGCTAGGTAACATCCTGCCCATCTCAATAAATGGTGAACCCTAATATGCTTCCCACTTAAAAAAAGTAGTAATAGAAACATTCCAAAGAATTTTTAAGATACAAAAATACCCAACAATCATATTGCTTCTAAAGAAAAATTGCAGTTGCAATGTCTCGATGACAATATTAATAAAATCCATCTTCCCTGTATCATCTGCAAAGGAAGAAATGGTAGTGGCACCTTTCAAAACTTTGGCCCCCCATTCAGAAAATCCAAAGAAGAAAATAATTAAAAAACACACTTTGTTAAGAGCCTAAATTTGATAGCTCGTGAGAACAATTATGAAGGGTAACATGCACTGTACACAATACTTTTTCCCAACAGATGAAAGCCCACTTAAATATCTAAACCACATAATAGCATTTTTACACAGCTTGCTGAAGTGAAAGAAGTGATTATGCTCTCACGCAACGAAGACAAATCAGGACAGAAGAAGTGATCCTTAGTCTGCAATCTCATGGTTCACCAAACTGCCTCTCAACGAAGATCTGCCCAAGTTTGATGTACAGAGCTCTTTGTTCTTCAAATGTAAGATTTCTCAATATCTACACATCATAACAAATAGACAGATATTCATGGATGAATGTATGAAAAACCCGACGACTTGTCCTATGGATGGATATTCATGTTATTGTGTGCATTGCACATGACTAAATCTGTTAAAGTTTGGTTACCTGGTCCAAGATCATCTCAACAGAAAAGCTCTGCGGAACAATGAATGACTGATGATAGATATATGCAAAAACAGCCATCACCATCTACAAAAAGGCAACACATTTTGTCACATAATGAAGTATAACAGATCGTTGCAGCCATATCTTATTAAACCTGATTCAAATTATTGAAGGAACTAGAAAGGAAGAATGAAAGTATATGGAAGTTTCAAATGTTTAACAGCTCACCTGGCAATCCATTCTATCAGTAATGCCACCATGGCCAGGAATACTATCACCAAAATCCTGTTATAATCAGAAAAGATAAAAAAAAAATGAAGCTCACCAACAAGCATTTTTGTCTCACTTGAACTCTGTCAAACAATCGAAGAAAAAAAATACCTTGATTTTAAAAGCTCTCTTAAAGCCACTTGCAAAGAATCCTCCAAAAGGTGCTATGATTGATGCAAATAGACCAAGACATAAGGCGTGCCATTGCACTGGCAAGACTGACACCTCTTTCCATGGAAACTGGAACCAAAAACCACAGGTTATATGCCATCTCACTCAAGCATAGCTTATTTCATGAGCTCACAACTAATGTGTAGCGTTCTCAAGAAAAAACAAATAGGTCAATAAATATAAAGCCACTTGAAGGGAAGCAATCATCATCATTAAGCTACAAGATTAAATTAAAGACAGGTTTTTTAAAAACAAGAAAACATTTTTTGAAGTCAACAGCTGTAAAATGCAAAAATGATGTTACACCTTTAACAGAAGAATCAATTCCCCCCCCCCCCCCCCCGAGGATTCATAAGCAAAACTAATAAATGTTAGATTAAATAAATAGATAAAAGCAAACCTTAATCAAACTAGTGTTACAAAATTGGTAGAACAGCCAAAATAAAGTATTTCAAGCTTAGACAACAAAAAAAAAAACCCAAAAGTCATCTTGTTCCAAAAACAAAAAACAAGAAAAAAGTGGGTCTAGTACATAAGGGACCAATCATTGCAAGCCTTTCACTCGTTGGTAAAACAATCAGTTTGTTAATGCAAAGTTAAAATACCAGTAAGACATTCATTCTCACCCCGACCCCTGAACCCCCGAACCCCCCCCCTCCTCCCACTTTTGCCTTTTTCCACTTCTTTGAGAGGGATTGGATGGGGGGTGCCCGAATAGGCATTATTGCAGCTGTTAGAATTTGTTATAGGAAGGAAGAAGTCCAGGTCACCAAACAATTTTTTGCCCCTTTCTTAGAACATTAGTAATGAAATACTTAAATTGTTCAAGAATTAGAATTATCAAGGATTGATACGAAAACAAACAAATAAATAACAATAGATCTTAATCCACTTAAGTTAGGTTTTGCTTACCCAATTAGGAACCCATCCTGGTAAAGAATAATACTCTGGTTTAAAAATTGGACTAGGATCACAGTAGAGCCAACCAGTTGACAAGTCCTGCATATGTTTCAGCAATAGAAGGAAAATAAGTACTAATGGAAACTGCAAGGTGATATTTAAAGTCTAGATGACTATATTTTTCATATAACTTACCTTCCTAGGACATGTTAGCCACAGGAAACGACCCATAATGTTTGCGAGCTGCATAAAAACATTTAATTAGGGGTATCATCTTAGGGACCACTAACCATGATCATCCAAAACACTGAATCCAAGAACTTTAAACAAGCCTAACTAAATTTATGAATTAAATTAATATTTTTCTTAGAGACTATAGTGATCAAAATTCAAACTGAGATTTTCGTAGAGAGACACATCTTAAAATAGCCCCGGTTAACAAGAAGTCCAACTTTAAAAGCTAAAATAATCACATTAGATGCATGCAGCTAATAATCTTTATTTTACTTAAATACATTAATTATAATGAAGGGTATTTTTGCCCAAAGTTTACCCCAGAGCTGACCAATCCCCATAGAGTTCCTAATGTGCAAGGACAAGGGGGGTTTGAATGCACCTCAAGATCAAGGGACTACTCCGGTGCTCTTAGAAGCCAAAATACCCTTGAATTGCAGCTTCGAGAATGAGAGCTAGGGTTATTCATCAGTGTTGCAGTGCAAACTTGTTAGCTGGCAAGAATCCTATATCTACCCTGTCATAATCCAAGCCTCTGTATGGCTTTAACATAACCAAGGGTAGGGGTGAAACCGAATCGGGTCGGGTCGGATTTGGCCAAGAATCTGGCCCAACCTAACCTCATCAGGTGAAGAAATTCTTCACTCGAACCCGACCCGCTGTAAATTTAAAATAACTTAACCCTACCGACCCAAGTGTCGAGTCGGGTCGGGTTTGGATATAAGTTCAAACCCAACCAATATAACTTAAAATTATGATGATAAACACCTGATGGCCACAGCTAACTTATTCAAGCTTCTCCCAAAAGTTCACATTTGTCAGGACCCTCTGAGTAGCCAAAGCCCAGCGCACGACTTGAAAATGAAAACGAGGAGGCTTCTTAAATAGAAGGGGAGAGGTCTCCCTTTTTCCCACAAGCGATGTGGGACTAAAAGTAGGGCTCTCTCCTCCAGTTTCAAATAAGTGCTTGTGCTTTCATGGAGGGTAAGTTACTAAACTTTGTTGGGTTTTATTAAAAAGTTATACTCCTCTAGTCCTCCTAGCTAGATGTTCTCATTGAAGAGTAGTGAACCTAGTTAAAATACT
Organism: Paratinospora sagittata; assembly: GCA_035771175.1. NCBI lineage: Eukaryota > Viridiplantae > Streptophyta > Magnoliopsida > Ranunculales > Menispermaceae > Paratinospora > Paratinospora sagittata. Next base: position 5,944,531 of record CM069598.1, on the reverse strand, counting down.
CCAAAAGATTTTTTATTTTTTTTTAAAAAAAACCTAATCTCAATGAGCATGTACCTAATAGACCTAATGGTAAAAGTAATATATGTACAAACGGAACTTACCCATTCATTTGTTACTAGCTTTAGATTACCCAGAAATTCAATTTAATTTCTGGGGTTTTTTATTATCCAATAATTTAATTTTAGATTATGTATACACACACATATATATATATGTATATGTATGTTTATGCATAAATGGAGGCCATTTGAATATCTGGATTTAAGGTCATGTTATTTCTAGTCTAACAATGTTTATTATGATTTTATATATTAGATGCTTGGTAATTATAAAAACTAAGATGATGGGTGGTTCTGGCTAGTAGTATTCCTTAGATTACTCAGAAATTTAATTTAATTTCCAGTAAAACTAACTTTTCATTATGTATATATATACATAGAATGAACGGAGATTACCCTATTCATTCGTAATTTCTTGTAAAAATAGCATTAGGTTACCAAGGGATTTAATTCCAGAGTATATATATATAGTGTTAATGGTAAAACTAACTTTTTTCTTACCAAAAAAAAAGAATAATAATAACTTTTCATTCTTTTTTTAGAACAAGTGTGAATGGAGATCATTTAAAGTTCTCGATTTAAGGGTACGTTATTTCTAGTCTAACAATGTTTATTATGATTTTATATATTAGATGCTTGATATTAATATAAACTTAGAAGATTGGGGGTTCTAAGTTCTAACCAATGGGTTTCCTTAACAAAGTAATCTATGACATAATATTGTCTCATATAAATATGCTATATATTACTTAAAAGGGGAGGGTAAGTTGTTTGGAAATTGAAATTAAACCGGGAGAGCTCTCCCTTTAGTCCCACTTCAGTTGTGGGAAGAAGAGAGAGCTTTCCCACTTTTTTTATAAACCCAGGAACCTCGACTTTTCAAAGCAGTCTCCCATTTGTGTTACACTCATTGCGGAGAACGGGTCAACAATCTAAGTTGGCCCTTAAAATATTATATGTTTCGTCCTAGCAAATGTAATATATTTGTCTTACATAATGGTTCAATAAGGCAATTCAAGGTCGGTCGGGTCCGGGTTGAATCGGATGACAATTTTTTTACCCGACATTTCAATCTGACATGTCTGGTCAGCCTAAAGTCAACACTCGACCCGACCTACCTGCAAGAGTGGAGTAAATCCAACCAACCCGACTCAGTTGGGTCGGGTGGTCGGGTTTTTTTTCACCCCTAACCAAGGGATATAAATATGCTTTAGTTTCTATATAAGGAAATTAAAACCAACTCTCTCAAAAAAGTTATTATTATTATTATTATTATTATTATTATTATTATTATTATTATTATTATTATTTTCTTTTCCTCTACTGACTCAAGAAAATTCAAAAAGAAGGGAAAGGAGGAAAAGGAAGTTTTATCCTAAATTCTAACCAATCAGCACCTTTGCTCAAAATTTTATCCTTTTGCTAGAATCCAATTTACCTGAAACTGCACGTGACACCATGTATAAAATTAATGGGCTTGAAATTACATATAAAGCTGAGAATGTAAACCTATCAGAATTCATAGGCAAGAGAATCTAACACTAAATGACTTCCAAGACCACAATTGTTGAAAATTTACTGTGTCATATGGGAGAAAAAAGGTGACAGTGTGATACTTACCACAAATGCAGATATTATAGTTGTGACAGATGCTCCAATGAAACCCTCCCAAGTTTTCTTTGGTGATAACTTTATCAATGGTGTTCTTCCAAAGAAAAAACCAAAGAAGTATGCAGCAATGTCATTTATAACAATAAGTGATGCTGGCAAAAGAAACCTGCATTGAAACCTTAAAATGGTGAGAAAATTGAGTCAATAGAAAATTAATTTTCAAGGTAGTAAACAATGACTGATTATTGCATCTTTTATGAGAGAGAAAATATGATTTTTCCAAATATAAAGTATCACGCAACATCAAACAAGAGAGCTGACAATGGTAATCCACCTCACTAATGAAATCTAACTGGCAGTTGCTACAATGCATTGAGTGTGACAGTGATGATAGCAGTTGGTGTGATGCCAATAATAGTAGCCTAGCGATAGCCATGGCACTGCATTGGTGGTCACAATGGTAGTGATTGTGGGTTTATGGTGAAAGATTGAGGGATTTATAACATTTCAAATTTGTATGTGTGTTTCCACTTTGTAGAATCTTTCTGTGAGCTTTGCAGAACTCGATGACTTCGTGCCACAGAAAAACATGAATTTCTTATGTCATTCCTGGTATGCATTGGGTCTATAAACTAAAGTTAAGACACTAGTTCCACAGGTAAGTAGGCGACTGAAATCTCACCTTCCTAATTACAAGACTGACCTACCAACTCACGCCCTTCTAGCAGCCTCCATCTTAGAGTGTTAAAGTATGCTATGTTCCATCCTCTTGAAATCCCAAGTCCAAATCTTGTAGTTGTACGTCTACAGGGACAAGGATCTGCTTGCAAACTGAACAAGTTACCTTTCAATTCAGTTATGTCCACTACATTTCATGCCAACCCTGAGTGGTTTCCAAGCAAACATAGATTATATAGAACTGAAACCCCAAGTGGTATTCCCGAGCAAACATAGATTGTATAAAACTGAAGATTGGAGTATTTCTTGAGAGCGGTGATGTGACCAATCAAAACCACTCCATTTTCCCTTAGATCACTCAAATGTCAGAGATAAATAACTATATTCCTTTCAATTCTCAATTATGTCCACACCATTCATCAGAAAATAGTACTATCAAGTTATCAACTCACTCCTTCATGCGAATCCCAAGTAGTATTCCCAAGCAAACATACATTGTATATAACTGAAGATAGAATATCTCTTGAGATCAATGATATGGCAAAAATGTGTTCTGTACATCTCAGAACACAAATTCCTCATATATTTTGACCAATCAAAACCATTCCATTTGCCCTTAGATCATTCAAAGGCCTGATATAAATCACTATATTCCTTTCTACAAACATATTTCCTTTGAACATGAACACCAAAAAATTACTTTACTAAATGCACCATGCACAATGACTAATTGAATTAATAAGAAACTTCATGACAAATGAATTCAAGGATGTAGTGAGAATGTATAGAAGTAAAAGGGTGGGTACTAAATCATGAAACGAAACGGGCAATATCATAAAATACCTACTGCATAAGCAAAGTTTCAATAATGGAAGATCAAATCAAATTAAATATCGGTGCAAAAAATTATGTGTTTGTGAAAGTTACTTACCAGAAAATCCCTTCAAAGATATTTGCTACAGTGAATGAGGACTGCGTGAACACTACAATGAGAATCATATGGGTCCATGCATACTGGCCAAATTGATACTTATACATCTTCTTCTTTAGTGTAACAATGAACCATATAAATCCTGTGGAGGGGATAAGGACCAAAACATTGTGATGTCAAAAAGTAACCATCAGGACCGCAATTTCAAATACAAAAGATTCAATGTTGTCAAGGTGTCTAAAGCCATTTGCCTTCTTAAGACGAGGTGTGGCTTGCGTGCAAAAATCAAATGAATTACATAACGTACATGTATAATAATCTTCATACAAGATAAACTATTTCAAGGTTTTGAAACAACTTCCATATGTATTAAGGAAAGTTTTAAAGATCTTCGCAATTGTATTTATAAAATTAAAACCTTAAAGAATAATGAAACCATCTTAAAAAAAAAATCCCATTATTTGCTAAGTTGAATACTTATTTTATAAAAGAAAAACATGTTCATCTTGAAAATAAACAAATAATTCAAGCTTTGAAGTTTGAACTATTATGTTATAGATGAGTAAATGAAGAAGAAAAAAAATGGAAAAAGAGTTTCACATATCCTTTTAACACCCTTTACTATAGATATATAAGATGTCCTATAAAATGCATAGGGGGGGTCACCCAATTGAAACCTTGACACCTTGTGAAGGTTATACCATAAGCACGCTACATATGGCCCTTATAATTCATGAAGAGAAAGTTCACATCAAAACTACTTTTATGTATTTATTGAAGGATAAAAGGAAGATAAATTAACCTGCTATGTATAAGAAATAGCATATGAACATCTGATATTTGATTAGTCCGCTTACAAGCTTGTAGAAGAATTGGTCTGACGTCACAGTATTGACAAGCTGTTGACTAAGAATGCGGCCATAAACGAACAACATTGCTGTGAAGAAAAAATGCCTGAAACAAAAACTTTTTCCTTCAGTTACGAGTCTACTGCACAATTTTATCATTTCAAGTAGCAATGAATCATTGAAAAGGCCCTTAGAATCAACAATTAAAAGTGCAATAGCATGCATGATTACACGCTGACCGACTTACCAATTTAATAGCCTAAATCCAGGAAGGTGCCTATTTTCATGAGCTTTTCTAAGTAGATTGAACAGTTCCTTTGCCATAAATATTTGGATAACAACCACCATGGCCCAAATGTACAGATGCCCCATATAGATGATAAATACAAATCCACCAATCATCCAAACTGATGAGTATACACGAATCAGCATTGACCGGTATTTGTTTTGATCATTAACCAGTAAATGACTTCCATTTGCTTTACTGGCCTCAGTAGGAATCTGCTACAAAGGGGAAAAAAAATATATAAATTTCAATGGGCAAAGCCCTCCAATATGAACATGAAATAATTCACAACTCACTTCCACTAGTTGACCATGATTTAATTGAAAGAAGAAAATATGGTGATTTTTTTTTGTGGGGAAGGGTGGGTTTTTTTCTGAAGGGGATCTTTATAGACTGGATCACTACTTATAGACAGATATTAGCAATCCAAGAGACAACAATTAAGTTGAGACAAACAACTAAATATACACTGGCATGAAGCAAGTATACGTCATTTGATCCAAATGAAAAAAGAAAATAACAGTGATCGTCTTTTAGGGATGTATCTGTGCAAGAAAACAAATTCCATGCTGATTTGCAGAAAACACTATTTAAATAGTACAGCCACCACATATTAACTCTTGTATAAACTGTTGTCTTTCATAGTTCCCTCTCCAAAACCAAGCAGCCCATAAGTTAAAAACCATTACAGGCCTGAAAAGATCTCCTACTAGAAGTCCATAGAACTCAAGTAACTTACTTCATTTGACCGTCTCCGGTGCCGCATTCGCCCAGTAGAAGTGGGAGTTGGAGTACCATTGTTATCCTTCTGCATGTTTGTTGCACTCTTAATTTCAGACTTCAGAACAGTCAAAAATTTGCGTGGAAATGGCACCTAGATAATTGAACGAGAAAATGCATTAGTCAAGATGATATTCTCTAATGATCCATTAACTAAACTACAATATAAGTAAATTAAATGGTGCAAGACAAAAAATAAAAATAAAAAAAAAATGAATAACATGTTTTACAAAAGCCTGATTACAGCACAAACTGGTAAAAGTAAAACAACTAGTACAAGAAAAAGGAAATGCCTTTTTTCCAACTATACTTGGTAGGCTAGGTGAATTTGCTTGTCTTGCACTAATCCATTAAGAATTATAGCTTATCCTAGCCATTTGTATACTTCGATTTAGTTGATCTAACAAAATTTCCTGCTAGTTGTCAGCTACCTGATGTATTATTAAGTGCCTTTTGCACTGGCCGTAAGCTACATAGGGAACTTTGATTGTATCGTTAAACCCAAAAAAAGGCACAAATAGAAAACCATATTGAGATAAATAATTAAATATCACATAATTTCTCAATTGCAAAGCAAGATACAATGAAGAAACTAGTATTTACGGAAACTAAGCAGAGACTTTCATGAGATTAACATATATTGGAATAGAAGCTTAGAATGCACAAAGACATACAAACTCGTTAACAAAACTTAAAAGAAAATCATTTGTAAAAAAAAACCCAAAAAAAAAAAACTCAAACACGAATCCTCCATACTCATCTACACAACATAAAATTAGTTTTACAAAATTTCTTAACACAGTAATTTAATCAAACAAAAAGAGTGCAAGAAAAAAAAAACAATATCTTATTATCATTATACAATATAAAGATTAAACCAAAGGAGATGAATATATAAAAGATGAAGAATCATACTTTGAGAAATCACGAATCGTAGAAGAAGAAGGAGAAGAAGAAGAAGAAGCCATTTGGTGAGCTCTGCAGCGCGAACGGCTAAAAAAGGAGACGAAACGAACAGCACCAATTTGCTCGATTCGTACGTAAAGGAACGATTCTGAGCGCTGGAGATCTCTCGATCAAAGCTTCAAGCTTTACAGTTTCTGTTCTCTTCGCAACTGTGATAGATAGAACTTAGAAGAGAGAAACCGCGACATAGCTAGGGCTCGCTGCGTCGATCTTTTGATGCGGACGATCTTTCTTTTACTTTCTGTTTGAGATCAGATCCTGTGTAAAACGCTTGCGGAACTCACGCTGCTGACCAGTAAAAAGACGCCGTGTGTCGTATCTGATCAACGTGGGACGTTAGCAGCGGAGGTGTGGGAATTGTCTCTGTTAAGTTAAGTACAGAGGAACAAGGCGATTTTTCTAAGAGAGACGTGGAGCGCGGTAATAGGGTGGGCCGTATGACGGTACATGGTGATGACATCGTGGGAATGTGACATGTGGCGCTCGGGGAATCAATTCTGACTCCACTCTTACGCAATACGATCGTCACTTGTGAACCGTTCGATAGTGAGATTTATTTATAAAGGTAGGGTTGAAAGCTTAAGATAGCTTTACTAATAGAGATTTGTTTACTTAAAAATCTCTATTAAAATGTTTAAAATTGAGTGCTAAAGTTAGTTGATTTGTTGATATTTTTTCCTTTTTTATTTTTATTTATATTTTTGTAATGTTTTTGGCCTTTAAGAAAGGCGGTTACAAATGTCAGAGATGTTGTAATCGAGGAACAAAGATGATAAGAAGCCACGTTCTCTTAAGAGTCCACCACGTTGCAACTTAGTGGAGCCCACACAGAGAGACATTTATACTCCGTGGTCGTATGTATTTTGAGCAACCGCGGGGATGGGGCCCACTGTATCAAGAATTGAATTGGGCTTTGATTAAATGTCCTTTTTTTTTTTTAGCAACACCTCCTAGTCATATAGAAGAATACTATTCTGATTGCATAAAATAAAATTTTACATTAAAAACTACACCACGAGATATGTATTACACACCTTAATGTATAAACTGCACGATTTAGTAATCCCAATCACATTGTTAAGCATATAATTTCACTTTCTTTTTAGTTAGAATACTATTTTCACCTCCTCGAATAAAATAGCAAAATGATTAGAGTTAGTACTTATAATCTATAAAGACGTGAGTTCGAATTTCCAGTGTCATGAATTATGTGTGAGAGTACTTACATAACTATATGGGAATGTCATTATCTCCCTTTGATAGGGCTTACCCCTAGGATTAGTAGTTGCATTTAAGTTGCCTCGAATATCCTAGGTTACCTAAAAAACATGTTATATATATATATGTTGATGAAAGACCTACCAACACCAAAAATAAGAAATAGAAAAAAGGGAGAACTAGCTGGTGATGCCTTGTCGAGCTCCGACCTGTGCTGCTTCCTCACCGACTTGAGAGAGAGAAAAAAAGAAAATAAGATCAGTTAGTGTTTGGAGAACGAGTGTTGTATCAGCCTATAACCTTCTAATGCCTAAGTCGAGGTTGTGAGCAAAACTTAGCATAATGTTTACATTAAAATTCAAAAGTTGCATATCTTTTTTGGGAACAATGTAGACTTATTTATAGTTGAGAGTTTGGTCCACACAGAATCAGGGTTGTTGACATTGTGGTCCCCTGGTGAGGGGTGGTCCCTAGGTTGTGCCCACAAAACTAAGAACATTGACTTTCAGTTCGACCACCTCGGCATGCCAAAGTGACGTAAATGTTCCGTTTGGATTTCTCATGGCCTTGCCTATTTATAAATTGGGCCAACAATATAATTTTTTGTGTAAATATTGTTTCTTAACATTTTAAGTTTTTAGTAAATTAGCCCGTTTAGTTTGGAATTTAAAAACCATTTTTTGTATTTCAAATTTGAAAAAACATAAAAAACTTATTCGGTTGGTTAGATTGAAAAATAGTGTTTTAAAATTTAACAAAGAAAATAGGTTAATTTTAGAAAATATAAAAAAGTTATTTTCAGAATTTTCACTTTTTGTACTGTATTATAGTTTTTAAATTTCCATCCGAAGGCAGCCATAGATATTTAAGTATAAAAGTATAAATTATATCTACAATTTAGGATTTCTTATTTCTGCTTTGAATTTGAAGTAGTATAAATGATGCCTCTATGCCCAAAAAATAGAAGTATTTACGATTTTTTTACATGTATAATGCTTGAAATATAATACGAGGGAATGTCTAACTTTACTATTGTTATGTCTTGTATGATAATCAAAGCATTATTTTCTGTATTTGTTTAGTAAGAGAACAACTTGGGATTATAAAATACAAGGATATCAATCGTAAAACCTCAATTGCCCTAGGAAACTTTGATAGTTGTGTTGTATTTATTTTTATTTATTTTTTTCCATTCTACATTCAAGATGAGATATTAATTAATTGGTTCTCATACTTCCAATAATGTCATAGTCATATTTGAAAACAACTAATCTAGATGGCAGGCCCTTCATTCTTCCTTATCTATAACCATTAGTTCTTAATCACTTTCTTAAGCCATACATCCCAGTGAATTAATTCTGTGAATTGCCTCAATGAGCATTTGCTTATTAGTTGCTTTAATTTCCTAGTACGTTGGTATTGATCGACCGTGATACTACTATTGTACTTCTGGTTTCTTTAATTTGGCAGGTAATGAAACAAATTGAAATTAGACGGCATTAAATCTTAATGGATCAGCTATATATTCAAATCCCATCTCAAAAGTTGCATTTTTCTCTTTCATGCTACTATTTGTTTTGAATTACTCTTATATTTAATTTAAAGAATTTTTTTTTAAGAGAATATACAAATACAATATTTTCCTTTCTTGGAGTATCAGACTAGTTCCTTAACTCATTAATTCTCAAATCAATAAAGTGAGACTATAATGACCATTTACCGACACGAATCAGTCCAAACTGAGTTTAAAAATCAATCTTTTTTGTCCAACTTGTATTTTATGCTAACGTAACTTTTACAAATATTGTACAGGTGCCCACCGTGACATGTGATTTTAAAAATTACTATCATTCCGTAACTTGAATTTATGACTCGTACAATGTCTGTGGAGCTGGCGACCAACTGTACCAACACATCATTAGCTAATTAATGAAAATATGAAAATAATATAATTTAAAATACTTTTTAAAACATTGGTGATTATTTGAGAAATGGCGTGGAGATTGAGAAATCTATGCGATTGCTATAAAATACACATTAGATTTACAACTTTAATCTATTAACACTTGGCCCTCATTTATTAAAACGGTCGATTTAACGGAGAGATGTCAAAATCATATTCGTAGCAACCATGGTGCTTTTTATCATTCTAACATTTATCTATCTTAAGTTGTAGAAGGTAGGATGCAATCATGGATAGTTATTTTTTCTCAAGTAAATAAGGATAGGTGGGTACTTGTTGTCTGGGTCCAAGTAGATTCTGTCTTAATTATGAGTCTCGGTTCAATCTTGCATCTTGTGTCAATTGTCAAATATTACGCTCTTGCATACAGTGTAACATCTAAACTTTTAATTTTAAAAGACTAAGGGAAAATATATAAAATATTTATAATTTATAAAAAATTATTAATAGGCGAATAATATAATTTATTATTATTTTTATAATATAATATAATTATAAATAATTTCTATAAAATGTTGAGAGGGCGGTGGACCCTCCCCACCCTCCCCACCCTATGGGATCCGCCATTGCCTACATAGTCTACAACTGTCAATCACGTGTTGAACAGGTGACTCCTATTAACAAAAAGGGAAATCCTGCAGTGAAGGTGAAAGGCAACTCGATCTCTCCCGTAAATCAAGCCAAAGGATTAATGTAAGATCTAAGAGCCAATCGCAGCCAATAAACGTGCACCATCTCTTCAGGTTATTTACAATAAAATAAAATAAAAGGACGCGCCAGTCTTTTCGCATGTATTGAAGAGATAATTTAAAGGGTCGAAAAAGTCCAAAACGCACGTGAGCCTTTTTCGGCCGGTCCGGTGCACCAAAGCATGGCTAGGGCTCCACCCATACCCTGTCCCTCCCCAGCGAAGCAACCTACACTGCCACTGCAGAGCACTCCCCACTCTCGCCAAATCATTCAGGATCGCTGACCGGTCAACCCAAATGTCAAGGGTTTTTGAAGATTGGTCTTTTAGATCAACGGCCCGAATTGCCCGATTATGCCACATTTTCTCTGTCGAAGATGTGCGTTGGTAACTCGACAAAAGCGATTTGGTGGTGGTGGTGCGACACAAGAAAAGAACATATTCGAAGAGTGGTAGGTCACGGTGGGCCATGTTGGTGATGAAAAAAGACTATTTGTTACACGTGCTCGCCGCTGGAGCCGGGGGCCACTTTACAATGGTATTCGTACTTCGAATTGAATGATCATTTCGATCCAGCCTGTTGGTTCGAAGGGAACGGCCGTGGCTGGTAGCCGGGTAACAAAAGTTTAAAATATTATTGCTATTATTATTATTATTATTATTATAATTCCAAGCTACTAGTTATTAATAGGTTTAAATAGAACAACAAATAGCAAAGGGCAGAAAAATTATACATTTATTATAGTTCACCTAAAATAATTGATGCTTATAATTGCTCGGTAAGCACAATTACCTTTTGCAATAACAATGAAGAATGGCCTTTTTTTTATAATTCTTAGCCAAACAGGACATATGACGTGGCTAATGCCTAATGGGCCACCCCACCTCTAGTGCCAGCTGTAAAGAAAAAACCCTCGACAGTAGCGAAGATTTCTGGAGCGTAGCTCTTGACAATTGGTCCTTACTCTTCAAAGTTATTACGAATAGCTTTCATGGATTTCAATCCGGATTGACGTCGGATGTTAACCAATAGCGTCATAACACCTAGCAAGAACACAAACCAAAAGTCTCTAGTTTAGCTTGGCTGCACCAAATAACCCGGTTACACGTTGTACAGAACAATCTAATTAACGAGCAGTCGGGAGTATAGGGTCATTAGTACACTTGCTTGCTCCCTCGTCGAGTCGTCGTGGGCAACGACGATAGCTCCGTGAGACTTAAAACAACTCTAGTCAAACAAAGTGTCATAAATGGTAATATCAGCCCACTCATCGGGCTACTTTCGTCATTTACCATTTCATAAGCTAAGATTAAGTATGAAAATATCGCGATTATCACGAAATTAGAGAATAATCTAGTATTTAAAAGGACCCGTTTGTACTACTTTACTTTTCTTCTCCTGTCCTTAGTCCGACAAGTTCTTCGACTCTTGCTTACAGCTCGAACACTGAGGAGAGAACAAGAAGGGAGAGAGAGCGTTCAGATCTAAGACCAGACGAGAAAGCTTCAGAAATCTGGGCTTGAAAAGGCGATCATAAGGTGAGTTTTCGATCGTCATTTCTGATTCTGGTACTGGTATTGTTTGATATGAAATGTGGATCCGAGGATTTTGAGTTGGTCTCTCGTGATCTGTAGTTGAATGCCGGTGTTTTTTAACGATCGCAATGATTTTTTCGCGAGAAATGTGGAGATCACGGGGTTTGGATTGCAATGTGGAGGTAGTTCGGGTGTTGTTAGCGGTGGTTTTGGAGAAGTGAGGGTTTTAATGGTGAAATACTTGCATGCTGATGGCGTGTCTTGTCGTCTGTAAGGAGAAAATGAGGCTGTGAACTTATTTGTAGTGGATGATCTCGTTTTTTGAGTAGTTTTGTTGAGATTTCAGTGGTTCAGATGGTACTGATTTTTTCCCGAGTGTATGGATTTTCGTATTTCGAGTGGTTTTGGTTCAAATGAAAGAGGTTTTGGATTTCAGCTACTAGCGTTCCTTTTAAATGTGTTGTTCTCTGTGTGAGAAATCTTAATTGCGAGATCTTGATTATAAAGCTCAATTTTTTATGGTGAAGTTGTAAGAATTAGGGTTTTTGTGCTCCCGCTTCTGTCATTTGTGCTTAAAATACTTATTTTTGGGGTTGGATAGTGCCTATTGTAACTCTTAATGCTGATAGTAACTTTTTTACGATTATGTGGAAGAAAATTGTTACTTATTTAATTAGCCAAAAGTTGTAAAGTTTGTATTTGTAATCTTGTCCCGTGTTTTTTAAGTTTGTTTCTTTATTTTTCTGTTAAAGTACTTGGCATACATAGTCTGCAAACTGGCATATTTTTGCTGAATGCCATTTTCCTTTCCATATCTATTGTATATTATGTTTCCCATTTATGGGTATTTTGTGCTTTGTAATGCTTCAGGACTAGAACAATGGCCTAAGTATATGCTTGTACTTTAAATGCATTTCGAATAAAAAATTCTTAATTTTATCTATTGATTGGGTTTTTTGGTGTTATCTATATTGTTGGATGGCCACAGGTTTGATTTGTATGTCTCTCTAGTGTGCCAGAGCTACTTTTGGAAGGTAATGAGACCTGTGGATTACATTTTCTTCTGTGCAAATGGTTGAGGGTATATCCTGAACTCACTTTATCCTGTAGGTGAATTTCTGAATTCCACAAAGTTCTGATGGCCATCACAGATGCTCAGAATCCACTTCTTGGAGAAACTACTTGTGGCTCTTTACTGCAGCAATTACAGGTAAGACTTTTACTGCTGTTGATTTCCCTCCTTTTTCTTAATCCCTTTTTGTTAGAGTAGTGCTGTTCAGCACATATTTTTAGCGTACAATTTTAGAACACAACCCATTATATACATTGAATTTCCTCGAATCACACATCATTACATGGTTCAAGAGCATCCAACCTACATTACATGGCTGTGTGCTAAAATTTTGTGCTAAAATCATGTACACGTATCATTTTTCTTTATGTTAATCACCAAAGATAAAGAGCAAAGTTTGATTAATGATTGCAACTCTAATTGCAGCAAATTTGGGACGAGGTTGGTGAGAGTGATGAGGAGCGGGACAAGATGCTGCTTCAGTTAGAACAGGAGTGCTTGGATGTTTACAAGAGAAAAGTTGACCTGGCTGCAAAATCAAGGGCACACCTTCTCCAAGCTCTAGCTGATGCTAAATCAGAATTGTCTGGTCTTGTCTTAGCTCTTGGAGAGAAAACTTTTGTTGTGGTGAGTAGCATGTTATTTATTCCAAGATGGGTGATGAACTTTATAAATTAGAATGTGCATTCCCTCATGGATATGATTTTTGTTGTTTTGCAGCCTGACAAGTCAACAGGGACAATCAAAGAGCAACTTGCAGCTATAACTCCAGAACTTGAACAGCTATGGAAACAGAAAGAGGAGAGGAAAAAAGAGTTTGCTGATGTACAGTCACAGATTCAAAATATATGTGGAGAAATTGCTGGGAACTTGAAACTTAGTGAACAAGTGGGAACACCTGCAGTTGATGAGACTGACTTATCCGTGAATAAGTTGGATGAATTTCATTCTCAACTTCAAGAACTTCAGAGAGAAAAGGTAGTGATGTTATCTTGATTGCAATATATCAGATTATTTTTGTTGAGGCTAGTTTGAAATTCGTTGAAGCCTCCATTCTCTTTAAATTGGCGTTCTAATTTACATTTATGTTTCAACAGAGTGACAGATTACACAAGGTCCTTGACTTTGTTAGTACTGTGCATGACTTATGTGCAGTCTTGGGGATGGATTTCTTCAGTACAATTACTGAAGTTCACCCTAGCTTAAATGACTCTATTGGCGTACAATCCAAATGCATTAGCAATGATACCCTGTCCAAGCTTGCTAAAACAGTGCTGGCTCTAAAAGAAGATAAGAAGCAGAGGTTGCAGAAGGTATTTCTCTTAGTATTTCAAATCTTGGTTTTTTAGTCTGTTAAAAACTGCCAAGTTACGTTTTGTTCAGTTTTTTTGCCTTTGTATTCTTGAATATATGTGTGAATATTTTCAAATTCAGAATTTCATAGACAAGACATGAAAAATGGATGGTGGATACCTCATTGTGTCCTACAAAGGATCTTTCTTCCCCTAAGAATGATGCATCTATTGTCCATTTCTCAGTGTTGCTGTCTTTCCCTGCAAATGTGTATCTTATTGGGGGCGACTGATTGGTCTGAATTATTTTTCTCTTCCATGGGGTTGCATCATGCAGGAGATCTTGTTGGATGATTGAATTGTAGAGTTAGATGTCCTCTCATAATATCAACATTGACACTAAACTACTAGTTTTGTTTCAACTGTAAGAAATATAAGTAAATTTCAGTTTAAGTAATGGCTAAATGTTTGGATCAGATTTTCATCTCAAGCTGCACTTTTCATAGGATTACAAATGTTTGACATATATTGACTCTTGCATGATAATTATAATTGTATTGATGGCTTACTGTATTGCTTGGTACTCCAACATGATACCCACATCTAGGAGTAATGGTATTCTAATTGAAGATCCATTGATGTATATTACTAATATACTACTTCTAAAATCTTTTGCTACACAAGTTTTTCCAGGTTTAAATTATCCAATACTTATATCAACCAGTAGGTTTCACATGCAAATAAACTAAGTGCTGATTTCTTGTAGATCAATCTCCTTAGAACGGAGACATTGTTTTAATGGCTTATCTGTTTGAAATTGGTGGCAAGTAGAAAGTTTCTACACCATTTATTCCACCATTAGCATCTGATTTTTTACTTCTTGTTGGATAGACTTTTCATAATTAGTTGGTATATTAAAAAGTGATCATTACGATGATGTTATTCCCGGCAAAGGTTATTTATGATCTCATCATGATTTGGGCTTGTAAACCTCCAATACTATGTAATTGCATTGGAGATTTTTTTTTTTCCATTGTTACTCCCCACCCCTTTCAAATGAGACATGTAATTTGTGATTCATTGGTTTTTGACGAATATCCATGGTAGAAATAATTTCTTTTCACCATGTTTGTACATTAAATAAGTTCAAGTGCTGAGTAATAATTCTGCTGATAAACCTATTTTCAGCTTCAAGAGCTTGCAGCACAGCTGTCTGACCTGTGGAATCTTATGGATACCCCCTTGGAGGAGCGGAGTTTGTTTGATCATGTTACCTGTAACATGTCAGCTACTGTGGATGAGGTCACCATCCCTGGGGCCCTTGCCCTGGATCTGATTGAGCAGGTTAGTAAAGGCCAGTAATAATAATATGTACTCTCTATGTTGATTGTATTCAGTTAATTGTACCCTAATTTCGTGTACTTCTTTGTGAAGGCTGAGGTGGAGGTTGAAAGGCTTGATCAGCTAAAATCCAGCAGGATGAAGGAGATTGCCTTTAAGAAACAAGCTGAGCTTGAAGAGATATATGCCCGTGTTCATATAGAGATTGATCCGGATGCTGCTCGAGAAAAAATAATGGCTCTGATTGATTCAGGGAATGTTGAACCTTCTGAGTTATTGGCTGACATGGACAATCAGATAGTAAAAGCTAAAGAAGAGGCCCTCAGTAGAAAAGACATATTGGATAAGGTTGAGAAATGGATGTCAGCTTGTGAAGAAGAGAGTTGGCTTGAAGACTACAATAGGGTATGTATTATTTATTTTGCTCATTAGTTTTGTCTGCCTGTAGCCTGACTTGTAGGAAATAGTGAGGATGTATAGATCAAGAAGTTCATGCCCATCATATATGTTGCATGGCCTAGTTAGGATATGGGGACATCCTGACCTTGGCATTTAAACTGCCTCCCTATTGGACTTTGGTCATGATTGTGCACCACTGGTTTGTGACTGTAATTGATGGCCAACATGCATTTTTTTCATGTTCTGTATTGCTCAGTCAAGAAGACATTTTAGATCTATGTCAAAAAAATAAATTATGCCACAAAAGCATTGGATTTTGTCAATACATGTGCTCCGGCTCCATCATTTGCACATCTACATGTAGCCTTTTGACTCTAATGTGTGATTTGCTGAAACAGGATGAGAACAGGTACAACTCCAGTAGAGGTGCACACTTAAATCTCAAGCGTGCAGAGAGAGCTCGCATTTTGGTGAACAAAATTCCTGGTACTGTTGAAATTGTTTTACTATACTTGCAAATAAAAAAAGAATATTCTTCACCAAAAAAAACTTTACCAAAAAAAGAATATAAATCCTGTTTATATTTGGTTCATCATTTCTATAAAGCTTTGGTCTTACACATAAGCTTAGTATTTAATATTTGTATGTGGGGTTTACTATGTCATATACTAATATTAAAAATAACTGCATTAAATAACTATTTTTCTTTGCCTTGAAGCTCTTGTGGACACCTTGGTTGTTAAGACTCGGACATGGGAGGAGGACCGCGGCATGTCATTTGTCTATGATGGTGTTCCTCTCCTTGCAATGCTGGATGAGTATGCAATGTTAAGGCATGACAGAGAAGAAGAGAAGCGCAGAATGAGAGTGGGTTTTGATATCATCCATAGCCATAGCCATCTTTAGTTGATTATATGTCAAATTTAAGGTTAGTGACATTATGTCATATGCAGGACCAGAAGAAGTTCCATGAGCAACTAAACACGGAACAAGAATCCCTGTTCGGATCAAGGCCTAGTCCTGGAAGACCTCTTGGTCCAAAGAAGGTGGTTGGCCCACGTGCCAATGGAGGTGGATTGAATGGTACTCCTAGCCGGCGGTTATCTCTTAATGCTCAT
This sequence comes from Paratinospora sagittata, assembly GCA_035771175.1. Lineage (NCBI taxonomy): Eukaryota > Viridiplantae > Streptophyta > Magnoliopsida > Ranunculales > Menispermaceae > Paratinospora > Paratinospora sagittata. Next base: position 5,927,745 of record CM069598.1, on the reverse strand, counting down.
CAAAGTGGCAGCAATGGTGTCAGATCGACAACTAAAGAAGGGAAAAGGGACAGTAATATTAGGCCAGTAGCCCCTGTAAACTACGTTGCCATATCAAAAGAAGATGAGACCTCACATGTGTCAGGTACCGACCCAATTCCATCTACACCGTGATAATAAACTGAGTGAGGGAAAGTAGTAGCCTGGTGAGTAATGTATGTGATATTACTACATAGTTTAGTTTGAAGTCGGGGGAGGAATGTATGTTGAGGAAGTGAGAAGTAGAGAAGACTTAGTGCACTATATGTTACACTGGCGTATGGACCATTTTTTTTTTTTTTTTCTTATAAGCCTTTCATAGTTTTTAAGTCACATCTCATTCATACATTTTGGTGAAAAATGTTGTTTCTTTTATACTTAGTATTTCAACTTATTATTACTCTAGAAAATTGGGGGCCACCATGCAGCTTGAGGTATATGGTTGACGGTTCAAGTGAGTGGCAAACCTGCCTGCATCTCCATTTTGCTTCTGGCACGCATTATGTGCGGACTAGTTATATATTTATTTGTTTACTTTTGCTTGCGTTTAATGGCATCGCTTTATTTGTCTATAAAACAAACATTTGCACACGTAAAGAAACCTAGTCTCCTTAAAGTTCTGATTGTTTCTATTAAATGCACTACTCGCCCTACCAGGGTCTGCCATCCATTCTCAGTTTGTTTTTCTCTGCTTGTGAGAATTTAGATTCTGCGTAGAAAGAGGGGGGCTAAGTTTAGTGGAATCCACCATGGCTCGGGCAGACTCGGGGTGGCACCCTCTGATAAATATAAAACAAAGGTGGGTGGGGCTTTGCAAATGTAGCCAAGCACTAGGGGCTTTGCCCCGAAAAAAGGGCGGGCCTGAAACTGCCCCGACATTCCTGACCTCAGGAAGGAAGTAAGGGGCACAAAAAACAAGTGTCGTAGATGAGGTTGTTTGGATTTTAGAAACGATTTATATATTTTTTATTTACATATTTTTTTTTTATTATTTCACTTCTGACTCTTTAATTATGGGATAAGGTTGCACGTGAGGTAAAATGTTATTGATAGTTTGATATACATTATTAGATTCTTATCTCACAACTATAATTTTTGATTTGTGTGGTTTCTACTAATAAGTTTAGTTTGATATGAATTTTAATCTCATTAGAATTACCCATTTTTCCAAAGCTGGTTGTTTACTTTTGAATGGTGCTATTTTTTTTGGACAAGAATGTGGTCAAATGGTGCTTTGAGATCTCAGAATTCAACTTCTCTCTCTCTCTAATAAATGTTGCACGCATTCTCTATCACATTGAGTTGAAATTGTACCTGCTTTTAAAATCCAATAAAATCAATGAATCAAACCATTATTGTTCATAACACCAACTCCCTTTGTCTCTAGTTAATATCTTAAGTGGTCATTGACAACGAAAGCCTCTTTATTTATTTATTTTAAAATTTTTACTCTCTCTTGGATCATCAAGTGGGGCACTTCTTGATACAGTGAATTCCTTGATGGATACCAAGAAGGAACAGTATCTTTGCTTTCTTTGCTTTCATCACCAAATTTGTCAAATTTGGTAGTGGGCCAGTTCAAAATCTTAATAAATTAAAACAGGTGAATTAATCCAAGACATGCACCATATCAATGTCTCATGTTCTTGGCATAATCCAAATAAATTAAATATCTAAATGGGAATAAGGAAAATGTCATGTTAGCCTGTTATCCAGCCCTCCACAGCCTTAAAATAAACAATGAAATCAAATTCAACTTGCCTCCTAAATCAAGTGATTTTGTTGTGTATGCCAATTTCTAGGAAACTAGTTTCTCATAAATCGAATCTTCTCATTAACTTTGCTTCTTAATGTCAATTAAGTTCAATAAATATATTTATCATCTTAAAATAAGCACATATAAAACATTCAGATGATATGATATCAAATCGTTGCAGGGCAACTGCAAATGCCATTTGGTTTTTATATAATATTAGTCTTCACAATAATAATAATCCAAACTCTCATATGGAACAAAGTTCTAATCTTAATCTAATACAAGATGCTTAAGAGTACTGATAATCTCTAAGTTGTCCATAGATTCATTGATGCTATCTCCTAGTCCTTTCCGTCCATCTTTCTTTATAAACCATCTTTAGAACACGAATCCAATTTGTTTCTGAAAATGGTTTGTCATCATCCTTGATTTCTTGCTTCTTTTTCAAGATATGGGAGCAAGTTTGTGTAGTTTCAGGAGACTGCCAAAGGAAGATGGAGCCCGTGAAGAAGGATCTGTGCAGCCAAATATGTCAACAGAGAAATGTATAATTAGTTCAAACACAGATGATGAGATGAAGAAGCAGAAGCAAAAGCAGAAGAAGAAGAACAAGAAGAGAGAATTGCAGTACTATCAGAACAAGAAGGTAGCAAAGGTGAAAAAGTTAACTTTAGAAGACTGTCTCTTAGCTTCTCCAGGAGTGAAGAAAGACTACAGCATAAGAGGTGGCGAACTTCATGTTTTTAGACACTACTGTTCCAGTAGTTCCAGCAGGGTTCATCCATCTGCTGGTACAAGCAGAGTCATTCCTGATCATGTTAAATCTGAGCCATTAATCACAGAGCAGCATGACAAGGAAGATCAGTCATTGGTGGGTTCATCATCACTAAGTAGAAGCCAAAGTGGGAAGATGATAAAAAAGAAAGTCACCTTTAAGATGCCCAAAGAGTCTGACATAATCTTATTTGACCCTCAAGAAGAAATTAGTTGTCGGAAATGCTAAAGTGACCTCCATGATTAACATTGACAGAAACATTTTCTTTAATAAACTATTGGATTACCTCGATTCATGCACCAACACCTCATTAACAACAATCCAGTGGTACTTCAAGGTGATGGTTTTATTAATGGTTGCTACGAATGTAGCACTAGTCGTGATAGGAAATCGGTATTAATTGAAAGTAATAAGAAGCTCCTGCAAATATAGAGGTTTGCAGATGGCTCGAGGAACTGGTTGAGTGCCGTAAGAAGCTTTATCTATATCCTCAAATCAAATAAAAAAAAGGCTCATGAAATCAAACTTCAAATTTGTATCTCACCCATTGTAAATTTACCTAATTCCAACTTCATGGAGGTATTAAATTAAATCTGTATGTTGTTGGTGCTTTGGGTTGTTGGTTTTTTGTTTTTGTTTTTGTTTTTGTTTTGTTATAAAGAGGGTGGTTGGAATTAATGCTCATGCAAGGTCTCTAGCTAACATCTTTTGATCTCAGTACTGCACACCAATATCTTTGGGTCACAGTCAGAGGGAAATCCTGATATATAAAAGTTTTGTTGAGTTTGGTTTCAATTGAATATAGCATTAATCAATGGTGGGTCATGTGGTGCTCTGATATTTTTGCATTCTTTTACAGGATTAAATTAAATACAGAAAGAAAGGGATTTTCCTTTATGAAAGTGTAGAACCAGATGACCTACACAAGAGGAAATTAGACCACTGGAAAGGGGAAAAAGTGCCAAATTAAGAAGAAAAAAATGGCCCAAAAGAAGAAGTCCCTGTTCCTCCCTGACCCATATCACAGAATGAGTTACAATCACTCTCTTTTTCAATAAATGTGACATAATAATATACCATGCATGCTAGTAGCTAAATAAATGAGATGTAATAGATACATGTCATAAAAACCCTCTTTTCTAGCTTACTGGCTCTCAAACTGAAAATAAAAAGGTCAAGATCTATATGACAAAATTAAGAACAAAACAGAACATTAACTAGAATGGATCTTACAAGAAGTATTTCACAGTTCACAAACTGTAGTATATATCATCATATACAGGAAGACCCAAGTTCTGAAGCTCAAATTAAACTACATGAAGCTTAACTAGCACTTCTAAAAGAAATGAGAATTAATGAAGCTAGAGAGCTAGCTAATCTACATATTTTTTCCACTATTTTTGCTCGAAGAAAGATCAAACTAAACAAATAAGCGGAAGACACAAAAAACTACATAGCTACAAATACAATGATTAGTTCTAATACTGAAAACACACACACATTACACATTTATATAAAATTAATTAAAACACTGCATGATCATTAAAATTCATGACGAGAAGGAAAGTGAAGCAACAATGTGAAAGAACTGTAGATTCTCAAGTAGCTCTTTTGCATGGCTGCTGGCACGTCGTGCTAGTCGGAGGAAGAGCTGGTCACTGAGCTTGTCTCCGATGTGGGCGTCGACGAGAACTCCGCAAACACTCCGGCAACTGTTGGCAAGGGCTCGACCAACCTCAGCTGCGTCGTCGGGCTGGTCCACAACCAGTGGGCTGCCACCCCTGAACACCTGAAGATTGTCTATCGAGAAGGAGCCATCTGCTTCTACTACCTCTTTGAAGTCTTGTAAGCTCGGTGCATACACTGGAATGTTGAAGCTGTCCCTCTTCTCACCCTCCACCAGCCCCTGCTTAATAATAATTATTTGTTACATATGCCCATCATTCATTAATCACGATCATGTACTTCATACATTAAGATACATATATAGTTACATGCATATTCAATAATCTTGTTCTCTAGCTTTTAGGGTGTTCGTCAACCTGATCAACCCGTGCAACCCGTCTCAATCGAACCTTTTGGGTTAGGTTAGATAGGTTGTTTGGGTTGGGTTAGATTCTAAAATAACTAACCCGATCAATTTGAGTTAGTTCACGGATTCAACCCATAGGACCCTGAGCAACCTAACCCAACCCGAACCGACGTTCAATCGAAACCCTAGCATTAGTCTTAAATTCACAAATTTTACAGTTAAATATTTATGATATAGAAAAAAAGAGCTTTAGCTTATTTAAACTGTATAGTTATATAATCACCAATCTAAGCCACAAGAATAGTGCACTGTAAATATCAGATAAAAGAAAAAGGTCCACCACAATTTGTCTTTTAGCAATTATTTGATGAATTATTGTTCAAAGTTACCAAAATTAGGCCGAAGTCCAACCTGATCTACCGACCTAACCCAAACTGAATACGAACTGTTTGGGTTGGGTTGGGTTGGATTGGATCTGAGGACATATTGGGTTAAGTTGAATTTTAAATTTATCAACCTGAATTATTTAGATTAGGTTGGATGTTGGCCATAATCTGACCAAATCCAATTTATGTACACGCATACTAACTATATATAGTTGCATGTTTTGTAATTAAAATAATTATGTGATGGCCAAACTCCACCCTGGGCATTAGAACTATGCTAGTTTAGATTCTAAGTACCTCAAGCATGCCACTCCTTGTTACTTTTGGAACACATATGAAGGGATTAGTTAGGTATCTCAAAGAAATATATATTTAGGTACTCTAAGATGCTTAGATGCCTTTAAATTAAATTAGAAAAAAATTGTTCATATCAAAAAGTCAATTAGATATATATTTAGATGTGTATGTTAAGGCAGATATCTTGGTATTTAATCAATGAAAGAGCTAATTAATAGAATTTAAGGTTTTTCAGTTTGTCCTATCAAATTAATATTGCTAAAAAAGTTTAATGAGGTTGCTAGCTGTTAGATAGGCGGGAATCGAAATAATAGTTATTTTATTAATATAATTTCTTTTATCACATGATGTATATGTATATATATCTCTTGATTCGACTGAAATATTTGAAACAAAACCTTGTATCCAATTCCCAAGGCATGACAATTATTATTACTAGAAGCTTTGTCCCCCAAAATATAAACATAAGTATTGCTAATTTTCACAGTGTAGAAGAACACTGGGGTATAAGCCAACCCGATTAATCCGACCAATCCGATTAATCCGATCAAACCTAACACAATCCGATGAGTTAGATTGAGTTGATCTATGTGTTTAGGTTGGATTGGATTAAATTTTTTTAATTTGAATGGTTTGAGTTAGATCATAAGTTGATACCCTTGAAAGTCTAATCCAACCTGAACTTAACATTAACCCTTAAATCTTTTATTTCCTAAAACCAATTGTGAAACTAACGAAACTTTTAAAGTCTCAAGACCAAAATCGTATTTTTTTTTGGCCTTCTACATAAAATCTTACAATCTTTTTTTTTCTTTGTTTATTTTTCTTCTTTGTTTTTTTTTTCTTCGTTTTTTTTTAGATTTTTTTTTTCATTTAAACTTCAAGACATCTTCATAAAAATAAAAATAAAAATAAAATTATCTTAATCTGAATGACCAACTTAATTCAATTTAAACTAATTTAAATTAAATTAAATTGATTAAAGAGCTAATTTATTTTGAATTATTTAACTTGAGTTGAGTTTTGACTCAAACTCAATTCAACCTAACCCCCCTTATACCCTTGCGTATATGTCTACGACGGGAAATTGAGAACGTGCTAAAGTAGCACATACCTTATCCAGTCAAACAAGATAAGACCATCCAGCATACAAAGTTACATACAATGTGTTGGGTCGTCACGATCGATCACGCATAGTTTAATAGATTGCATGTTTGGTCCCACGTAATCATCATTTCCTGATCTAACATCGGATGGTCCATATATATGTGCGTCTCTTTGTCTATACCCGCGAAGAGAAACCAATCAAACAATCGCTTTTTACGAGATATGATTACGTGTGTCTCACACCAACACCACAGCGAGAGTATCACCCATCAATTAATGACCACCTGTCCCCTCCCCATACCCCCTCTTTATGATGTTAGACATGGCTCTAATTAAGTGGGCCGCCACTTGTCACCACGTCAGTCAACAAAAGCTGACTTCAACCCTAGTAGCTATAGTAGTCTTTATTATCAACGGATGTAATTGATGGGATCAACAATATCAATCAAACGAGCAATTATCAGGTGGAACAAAGCGTATATATGTTAGAATTGAATGGATGGTTATGATTGATTGAAAATTATACCTCTAGGACAAGATCATTCCATGCATCTTGAAAATGGGTCCCAAAGAGGAGGCCGGCCCCACCTTGGTCAGTTGGGTGCACCGAGGTCCGACCCATACAGACCAAGAACATAGAGCCACCCTTCTTGAGCTCCAAGGATCTGGACCTGAGAAAAGCGGCTAAGTCGGTCTGAAATTGCTTCTTGTAGGCCATGGCAGTGCTCTCACTTCCACCGTGAATGAAAACTCTTCCTTTATTGTAAGCCGTTGATCTCTTGTCTGTCACACTCTCTGGTACCTGAAAAGGTTGGGGTCGTGGGTTCCACATCAAAATTTATATCACATAACATGTATATTTATTATCACATTGATCATATAACTAATTAATTTTTGAAATAAAATAATTAATATATGCTATTGTAAAGGTCAATTATTAATTATATAAATAGTGTTGAAAAATAGTATATGACTTTAGCATTTTCTTATTGTAATTATTAGATATATGTGTATTACATATTACAAAAAAAATGTTATTTTAACTACAAAAGTATATTCATTAGATTATTTATTACACACTTTAAGATGTGTAAATTACATATATCCACTGAACATAAAAATATAGTTAAATATGTAATTGCACTTTGTACAAGATTCTCTTATACGATTAATGCATGACGATGCACATAGGCATAATTATTCATTCATCTAATTTCAACCATTGTGACTAAGCACACTAATTATTATGTATAAAGTAACATCAAAGATACATATGGTGTTTCACAATTCAAAACAATTCATTGCAAGAATGATGAAAAAGATTTTATTAAATATTGAAAGTAGTATTAATGCTGTACCTAATTACTTGCTAAATTGTTATTAGAGGCTTTTGTGTGGGACTAACAAAAAAATAACCCTTAAAAATCCCAAACAATCTAATAAAGCAGAACTTAAAAAGCTCTTGACATATGATATATGCCCTACCTTTAATATTTTTTAATTACTTGCTCAATTAATATTGAAAAATTATTATTTGATTTAAAGCATGAAAAAAGATTAAATTCATTGCTGACTTCTTCACATAATGGTGTTCATCTTTAGAAAAAATTAACCTTCCTCTTTTTGTGATTTTGAGTGTGATTTTTTAATTTACTATATATATATATATATATATATATATATATATATATATTTTTAATGGAGAAAGTAGAGAAAATTAAGTAATTGACTAACTACAATTAATTAACCTGAGAGAGCCAATGTAAGGAGAAAGCTGAGTGGAAAACGTCAATAGATCTTGCAGGGAAGAGCCGGCGGTGGAAAGAGCCAGGGACACCGGCGGCGAAGAAGGAACGGTGGCCGTCGGCGGCGAGGCACTCTTCCATGCTACCACCACCACCATGAATGGCCATCAATGGAGGGAGAAGCTGGAAGAGAGTGTTGAAGTCATTGGACGGGAGGTCGGAGAAGAAGGCCGAGAACTCCGGCGGGTCGTATCCCAACGCCTCGTAGCGCTTACTTATATGTTTGATGATCACGTCGACGACGTAAATGGTGTTGCCGCCGCATGAACATCCCAGGTCCGCCACCACAAATGGTGCTCCCGGCGATTCAAGTTGAACTCTGTCCAGCGTCGCCTCCAGTAGGTGAAGCATAGATCGAGCATGCCGTGCCTACACATAAATTGCCACCAAAACTCCCATTATACATATATTTTTATGTATATAAATAACATTTTATGATGATTAGTGATTAGTTTGAAAAAAAAATATAAATGCAATTACATGTGTGACGACACTTTTGGGTTCAGTAGATTATTTATTATCATGTTGAGATGTATAAAACACTAACTCCAATGACCTAAATACATACCATTGAATAAAAAAAAAATATTTGAAATCATTTTTGATGATCATATTGGTTTTGATTTGGTTGTTTTTGGTAGTGGATACCTTGAGACAAAACTAAATCATGGTTATGAATTGCCAAGAAGTAGGGTTGGAGGTGGTTTTAAGCATAATTAAGTAGCTAGCTAGGATTGAAAAGAACTAATTAATTAAGTTAATATTGAAGATGATGATCGAGAAACCTGAGCTTGTGAGTTGTTGGCATAACTGGTTTCTCCTTTGCCTCCTTTCATGCTGAGCATCCTTTCAAGCTTCCTTTCAGAAACCACAACATTAATATCTCCTTGGAGAGCCATAAGAACTACTAGCTACTTGGAAGTAGTACTGGAAATTGGTGGTAATATGGGAGGAAAGGTTGGTGGCTTTTAGTACTGGTTAAGATACCAAACTCAGTGCAAATTATATATAGAGGAGGGGGAATGGTGGAATTTTCTTTCTTGTTTTTTTGATTGATTGATTTGTAAACAAAAGATACAAATTCTCATGATTAATAGAATAAAGTGAAAGGGTGACTAGATATATATAGATATATAGATATATATGTATACAACACACACACACATATGCGCTCATGAGAAGCATTAATCCCAAATGGGTCTCACATGCATGGATGATGAATGGAATGAGGCAAGTAGGGCCATGATTGGCGCCGGATTTTCTTGTTTCCTTCTTGCCAGACTCAGATTAATGATCTTGCTGCTCTAATTCTATTTAAGCCCAGAAAAAACAAAAAGTGGGTAATCTCATGTCGGTTTCCTCCTGCTCTCTGTGCTTCTGTATATGATCATTTCAATTGCCATTTATATTTCAGTACCACTTGCAAAATCATGCACCTTATAACTTTTTAATTTATTCCAGGTATTATGTATCATCAGTTCCATTTTTAAGTTATATATATACATATACTTAGTCCCGTTTTTCTATCATTTGATTTAATTTATTTAATTCCTCCCTCAATTAATTGTGTGAGCCCGTTTTCAATTAATGGAGGCCATTTTTTTTTTTTTCTTTTTATGAATGAAATTGGGTATGAGAAGGACTTGACCTTACACACATATGGAGAGTACCAACATATATTGTATCTATATTAGGGCCAAACCTTAAGGTACCTCAGTAGGTGAGACCGAGAGAAGTAGATTTAACTTGCTAAAGGCTATCAATATGACTCGAACTCTGGTCATTGCTAGAATGCCGAGATCTCTCAACATGCCGAGTCCACCTTTTGTTGCTATTGAATAATTATATTAGATGAATTAAATAATTTATCTGTTTTAATTATTACCCAAAACTTAATGGACATATATAGTTGTTAGAGAAACGTAAGCAGCTAGGCCATACAAGTTGAATTTTTCAAAAGAATGCCTATGATTATCTAATCTCTTTATTTCTAGCTGCGTGGTTTCTTGTGGGTAACCATCTCATATATATATATACAATTAATTATATTGATTAATGTAATAATATTGTATTACCTCCTACAATAGTGGTCCATATATGCATATGTCTCTCTTTTTTCTTATATGAATGACTAAACTTGTGATTAGGTTAGGCCGACTTAAACTAACACCATAATTAAAAAAGATTAGCTGCCATAGTTTCTCATCAACATGTAACATCCATCCTCGACAATGCGTGTACTGACAACAAGAAAATGCTAAGTTTCAACAAGACAACATCATCATAATTAATTGTCATTCGCTTACTAGATATATATAGCCCTCTTTAATCTTCTCTTAATATAATTGGATTCGCGTCATAATCATCCAATAGATGGGTCAGATCAACGTGTATAATTAACTAATTGTGTGTAAGTTAAATTAATTATGATATAAATTATAGATAATATACATATACAAAGCTAGATAGCTAGCTATATATGGAAGTTTTGCAATATACTTTTGATTTAATTTGATAATCATGTACTAATTCGTCGGCAACTAAACACTTTAGATATACATATATACAATCTAGATGACACATTGAATTGATGAAAAGCTAAACGATTAAATGATTAATTGCTTTTGCTTTATGATCAAACATCACCCTAAAATTCAAGTTTCTCTTTTTGATGATCATAAGTCAAGAATAAACAGTAGCACTGTTTATCTTTTCTATCTATTAATTTAAAAGAACTCAGGAGACCCGGGATTCTGTTATCTTCTTTTTCATGCAAGGCTCTCTTTTTCCCACCTCTTACTCTACACGGCGTGATAGTCGCCGTTTCACGTGTTACTAGGCCCAACCATTTTCTTCTATATTAATATACCTTTACCTTTATATATATATAACCCCTCCCCCTTAATGTTATTATATATTAATTGAGTACTAATTTATTAATTATTTGGCCCGTATCTTGGATGAAATTAAGGAAGCTCATGAAGAATATATATATAATTCAACCGTTGAATGGGTGAAAAGGACGTAATACCCATTTTTTTTTAGTTCCCAATAAGAAACATTGAGTCAATTAGGAAACATGGATTGATCAATGGTTGGGTTGAATTTAAAAAAGTTAAAAGTAACAAACTTTCAAAATAACTTTTTGAAGCTTGAAAAAGTTGTGTATGAAAAAATTTGTATATACCATCTTGTAGTTATAAAAGGGCGTTTTTAAAATGTGTTACGGTGGCATTAATACTCATCAAGAAATTAATTTTTGATTGAAAAGTGCAATTTAAGTACAATTAATGCGTATATGATGCATATATATATATGCAGATTCAACCTACATGTAGTAATTATACTCATTGTTACATGTACTTAGATGTAGTTAGAATAATACTTCTCTTACTTAATTAGTATTGATTTGGTGGTAAGAGTAATCTATGTTCCTCTTACATGCATACTCCAACCAGCAGCATTATATAAATGATTATGAAACACTTCAAAGAAACAGTTAATGAACAGTTATATATTTTTCACATATAGTTTTTATCGTTAAGCTCTCTGATCGATTGTTCAAATTAACATGGCTATAATTAGGTTTTGGATTTATAAGGGTACATTAAACATGGCTAGGTTTTGTATTTATCAGACAAAGGCAGACAGTACACACAGTTCTTCTTCATGGAACGGAATACGAGCCAATTAATTTAATGATACTTACTAATAAATATTGCAACTTCTGCAAGTGTTGATTAATTGCAGAATGAGGCCACATGTTCAACAAGCTTATGGCCTTGTTTGGGCGCACCACAGAAACCCTGTTGCCGCATGAAATCGAGGGAAAGACAAGGTTGGTGTGATTGGCAAACTAATATTGCGACTACGTTTTGATTTCTAATGCGATATTTGAGCGTTTTTACAAAACACTCTCCCACTTACTTTTGCGATTGTTGTAAGTGTTTCGAGAAAATGCTTTTGACACAAAACGTTACGCTCTCCCAAACAAGCCCTATTTATATATATATATATATATATATATATATATATATGTGATCATTTTAGTTTTTTTTTTAAGCTGTTGATTTGTTTGCTTAACATTGTATTTTCTCAATTCCAAATGCATCTGAAAATTTTCCCCAAGAAATATCATTAAAACCTATGCTATATGACGTAAGGCTCCCAAATAATTTAACTAATCTATGTGTCTTTAGTATAATAACAGGTGCTAATAACTTTGGCTAGAAATGAACTTGATTGAAGATCATAGCTAGTTCATATTTCTTATGTTAGATGCAAGCAAACCAAAATATACCTAAGTATTAATAATAAGTAATGGTGGGCACCAATAGATTATAGAGAGTTAGAGAGACAAATCTAAGCAGTCCTAGAATCATTAATTAAGACTACATATATATAAGAATCTAAGCTCATCAAGTGCATTGGGAATACTACAGTTGCTTGGATTTTAGGGTTTTTCATTATTCAAATGGTGCAGTTTGATTGTGTACAGAGGAAGTCAGGAAGATAACTTGTATTTTGTTGGGCATAGAATGATATATATATATATATATATATATATATATATATATATATATATATATATATATATATATATATATATATATATATATACTAGTGAATAAACTAGCTATAGGAATTAAGCATGATATATATTATTCTAAGGTAAAGATGAATGAGTAAATTAAATATACAGAGCTTCTGTGCATTCAACTTATATATTGATTTAGCTTTCTAATTCACTAAGTGATCTTTAACTGCTTAACCGTTGCCTAGGGTTCTTTGTAGGGAGCTTAGCCATCATGACTTTTATCTAAAAGTAGCTTAAAAGATAAGATTACTTTAGAGGGGAATGGCGTATGGGACCCTAAAGCTTTAAAAAGTGCTTGAGGCTCATTCAAAGGTATCATTGGGAAGAAGGGGCTGCTCTCTCTTTTTCAACATTTAGGCCCTTGGTTTGGATAAGATTATACGTATACCCGGCAAGAGAGACCCACCAGTTAAGTTTTTAGAGCTACAACACTCTTCCACAGTTTAAAGGGTTTTTTGTTCTTTTTCAGTAAAAAAAAAGTTTACTTGCTCATTTGAAATCCCAAATTCCAAATTTCTATTTTCTTTCTACTACTTTTGTTCTAAAACTAATTAAGGGTCATAGCATCAGAGTAAAATCTCATGCCTAAATCTATTTGTGGGTCAAAAGAGGTGGTTAACTAGGGACAATATATCAGTATTAGTCAAGATCTAGGTCCACTAATAGTTGTATTAGAGTCGATGATTCAACTAATATACGATACAGATTCAGATAGAGTTAATGCGTTGGCTTTATGTATGTGTTCGTGATGATGCATGAATGATCCTTTGAATTTCAATTCAAGGTGGAGATTATTGGATGTGTGTACAGACTAAAAGAATAATCCTACATTGGAAAAAAAAAAATTTCATCATATAAGATATAAGTGTAGATCCTCCCTTCTCATTAGAGAGACCATGTGGAGTAAAACCTTGCACTCGAACCTAATAGTCTGGTAGCCATTACTTGCACGCATGAATGTTATGCATGCATGCCATGATGAAGGGTGTCACTCCATGTGTTTACATATATATCATCATGTCCACTTGGCACCAAAGATAACAACCTAGAGCATTGATAAAAAACTCATGGCGCGAGCATGATAGGAACACAGCAGCAATGTATTGCTGGCGCAAGGAAGCATGGCCCTTGCTAGAAATCGATCGAGCAGAAACTGCTCATGGTGCTCCTCCAGATTTGAATTTCTAAATCATTTCGAGTCTATTTGAGTAAAAGTAAAATTAGAGCAACACAAACAGCAACACCAAATTAATTAGAGTACTCGATGAAACTTTAATTGATTTTTAATTTGTTCTATAAGTATCAATAATAATAATAATAAAGTATTGAGAAGAATTTTTAAGAATCAATTTCTCGTAAGTTTAGGTGGAGTTATTGTTTAATTTATTTATTTTATTCATTTTTAGATAAAAATATTGTAACTTGCAAATATGAATAAATCATTTATTATTTCTTTACTATATTTAAAATACAGATATATACCTTCTTTTATATATGGATGTAATGAGTTGGGGTTAGCCTAAAATTAGAACATTAATTAAACAATATTTTCTTCTAAGATCTTGAGAAATGAAATGGAGATAAGTGCATTAAGGGTGATCATTATCAGTTTTAATTGGGGATTTAATTTAACTCAATGAGGTATAGACTAAAATCATGGGTTTTAAATGTTTGATTTGTTTCCTTTTCCTTTATGATAATCTCTCTCTTTCCCTCAATATTTCTTTCTATTCTCACTATTCTTATTTGACTCATCGATCAAGACCCATATCTTTGTTGAAGATCAATGGCTTTTACTTGAGTAGTTATTCTTCAGCATGAAGGAAAACCTAATAGAGGCTAGCTAGCTAATTAATAACCCATATGGCGCTATGCTTGAGACCTGTAGATAGGGTCTTCAAGAATTGGAAAGAAGGACGGCGGAATTTTTCATCATCATGCCATGAAGTAATGATATAATTTCTTGTAGTTTGATTTATTAGGTTATCTATCTATCTATCCATCTATCCTAGTTTATGTGCATGTTTCATATGAAAGATATAATTAATACCAATATATTGGTTTGATAATATATTCATTAACATTAATTGTTTACATTGAATTACTAAAAATATCTTTGAAGGGAAGCCGGTAGTCCTTTTGACTTATTTAATTTTTTCCTTGTTCATATCTTGAAGTTTTTGAATCATATGATTTATTATTTGGGAAAGCCTCTACATCGTACCCTGTCATTGTCATCCTCCATTGAAGTTCTTATTACCTTCAGCATCACTTTTTTTTTTTTTAAGTATAAGTAATAGGCAATTCCATCACCTTCTTATTTCTTCCTTCTTGGTCTTGAAATTTGTCATTTACCATTTTATCTCTCTCTGCAAAAGGCATGCATTATCATCATAAAGTTCTTCTCTTCTATACCTTTTATCAAAGAACATGGCGACATCATCAACCCACACCCAAAGCGCGCAGCAACCCAGTACAAGATGTTTCTTCTCCATACTTTCTTCATTCGCCTAATCATCCTGGAGCAATTTTTGTATCCACTCTACTTAATGGAGATAACTATTCTACTTGGAAGAGATCTATGAAGATGGCGCTCAATGCAAAGAACAAGCTTGGTTTTGTTGATGGGAGCATGACCAAACCAGAAACAAGATCATTGGAGATTAGTGCGTGGGAGCGATGTAACGATATGGTACTCTCATGGATCCTCAATTCCATTGATAAATCTCCCACTAGTAGTATTATTTATGCTAATACAACACGAGAGGTTTGGGTTGATCTTGAGCAGCAATTTTCACAAGGCAACAATCCTCGTATTTTTCAGTTGAAAAGAGATATTTCTATTCTTCACGAAGAACAAAAATCACTTGCTGAATATTATAATACCCTCAAATCCTATTGGGATGAGTTGGGAACATATGTCACTGTTCCCAATTGCACTTGCGGCGCCATATCAAAATGCTCTTGTGACATTTTCAAACGGATCCAAGAAGTACATGAGACTGAACGTGCATATTAGTTCCTTATGGGACTTAATGACACATACACTACTATTCGAAGTCAAATAATTGTTATTGACCCATTACCCAATGTTGGAAAGATTTATGCCATTATTAATCAAGAAGAGAAACAACCTCTTCTTCATCCTTCTAAAGTTACTACCATACAAAATACAACTATGGCAGTAAATAAGCTTTTCTCTCAAAATATTGGGCGTGGTCCTAATCTATCACAATCCACTATACATGACGTCTTGACCGGTACGGAACCCCAGAATATACCCTCCATCGGTACACCCGGCGTCCCATCAACCTAAAATAATACGAAGCCCAATATGAACACAATCCTAATTAGCAACCATCTAAACATGATCAACAATGAATAAAATATTACATATCCAAATTACCGAAAATAAAATTCTAAAGTCCACAAAATATACAAAACCCAACACATCCTATCTATGTGTTAAATATACATATACTAGGTGTTATCATGTACATAATATCAAAACAATAAGAGATGTACAACACATACATCAACAAAAATTAAGGGATGCTCCGCAGTCAAGCCTTTCCTTTATCCTTCCTACCAGATCCTGAAAGGAAAGGATGAGGTGTGAGCTACAATAAACTCAGTGAATGTCATTTACAAGTGACAATATACGTGCATTTATAAAAATATGGCAAGATCATAAAAAAATATTTGAAGTATCATGGTGATGGAATAAGATTACATACATGCCAATATAATGCATCAAGTCATAAATAAGACAATGCATATCATTTATAATCATGCTCGTGCAATCCTAACACCTCATGAGCAAGGGCGATCAAAGGCCTGGTGCGCAACACACAATGCCCGATTCGACTAACAATACTCATATTCTAAACTAACCTACCTATACACAAGCCATAAAACCCTCTGCTAAGTCCACAACTGGGGATCACCAGTAGACTTACGAGATATCTCAAGAAAAATCTCAACTAGGAGACCCTACCAAATTGCTAACTCTATGAACTATGCTCAAATACGTTTCATGGAACATTAAAACATGCATAACACTTATAGATATCAATTCAAATCAATTTAAGTAATACAATGCCACATATAGAGAAATCCAAAAGTAAAAGAACACTCACACTTGATTGGTTAAGCTTAGCTAATCCAATTTCAATTCCAATCACCACAATTCATCCCAAGGCACTTCAACTTCCAATTGACTATATGGGTTTCTAGATTAATCACAAAAACCTGAAAAATAACATGGTTTACACCAACTAAAAATCAGTCATAAAGTGTGTCAAAAACCCATGTTCAAACCCAAATCAAAAGCCAATTAGATTTCTAAATTGGTTATACACATGGGACAAACCCCATTTGCCCAATTCAACCATTTACTACTCAATTAACCAATATTTAACCAAATTAAATGCAATAGGTTGATCTAACCTCAATAATACATGACATTCAATCATAAATATAGTTAATTAGAATAATTGCAAGTCAATTTCATCAATTGAAATCGATTAGGTCAAAATCCCCAAATTTGGGCAAATCCCCAAATCACATGCAATTTCCCAAATTACAAGGCCTAGGCCAAAATTGAACTACACTAGGGTTTCTACTAATCAAAATAAGTAATTTAGGGTGCCATACATCCAAAATTACCCATGCACTCGTCATAATTCACATGCAATTTGAATAGTAAATCCTAGGTCAAAAATCTTAGTTTGGATCAAATCCATGAAACCCCTCCAATTTCTTGTTAGAAATTGGGGGTTTCACCATTTATGGACTCCCCATACCATTAAGATATACATATCACAAAATCAAAGTTTAAGTCCAACATTGGTTTTTCACCACTCCCTTAAATTTCGGGATTTATAGATGGAAAACACCCCTTAGGTGTTGGTTGAGGTTAGAGAAGGTCATTAGCATGAAAAACAAACATAAAATAGTCCATACATGTACTCCCTAGGTTAAAGACCCTAAAATTCCGGGATTCATGGAAACCCTAGGTCAAAAATCAGTTTGCAAACACATGCTAAAGAGATTGAAGGAAGAAAATGAGAAAAAATGCAAACCTTGGAGGATTGTTGGGCATGAAAGCACCAACACCCTAATCCTTTCTCTCCTTTCTCTTCTCCTCTTCATTCCCCCTTCTCCAAAGCTCATTTTCCTCTCTTCAAAGTGGAAAAAAATGCAAATGAGCAGAAAAAGTGGTGTATTTGCTTATATAGCAGTATTTGGGCCCACACATAAAAATCTGCCAAAATTGAAAAAAAAAACAGTTTTCCAAGCATGGAGCCCGCTCCTCTAATTTGAAAATGCAAAATTTTGGTTTTCAGGGTCCAAGGAGCGCGTTCCATTCGAAAGAACGCGCTCCTCCAAACTGGAGAAATGTGATTTTTCGAAAAATTCATCAAGGAGCGCGCTCCATCGAAAACTAATCAAAAGTTTCACTCGGCCATGCCCAAGAAGCGAGCTCTTCTTCCCATGAAGCGAGCTCATTGGTTCCAAAACCCAATTTTTCATGTTTCGATGCCGAAATGGTCTCCGATGGTTTCGAAACTTCACGCGCACTCTCTAAGACATAAAATCATGCAAAGACACTCGAACCTACATGTCAAGCGTCAAAATATGCATACGCATACGTATACGGGTACACTACGATCAAAATGACGTCATCTTAAGTTACGAGTGCTACATAATCGATCTTATGGGCATGGAAGGGGCCAACCTTTTTGTGATCATTGTAATGTCTTCGGTCGTTATTAAGAAAAATGTTATGCATTAGTTGGTTACCCACCAACATGGAATCACACTCGGTCAATCAACAAAGGATCAAAATCATCAGCCCACAATGTGATGGTTTATGAGGTGAAAAAAACTGCACCCACTTCTACTGATGCTCCAATTCCAGGACTAACATCTGAACAATATTAGCGGTTGCTCACTTTGCTCACACCAAATGAGGCACCAACAACTAATCTTGCTGGTAATAATCCATTTTTTTTCTTGCAATTCAGTTATCTCTTCTCCAAGTTGGATCATTGACAATGGAGCATCTGATCACATGACATCATCTTTATCATTGTTTGGCACTAGTCAATCCAATTCTAATGCACAACCAGTCAAACTTCCAACAGGTAATACTGTTTCTGTCACGCCCTGACCGCAACCAGAACGCAGGCGGACCACCGCAGTGGAGAACGCCAGCCCCGTATCTCACAATATTGTCATATCGCCATGTAGCAACCCAACCGCAGCTGGTCTACATCGAAACGATTATTTGTCTGCCACTATTTATGAATAGTGCAGGGCCTCCCTAGGAATCGAACTCAAGACATCCCTTAAGGAGTTAGATTTCGCATTCCTAGTAACCACTGAGCCATAAGACCTTTTTGTCACGCCCTGACCGCAGCCAGAACGCTGGCGCACCACCGCAGTAGAGAACGCCAGCCCCGTATCTCACAATATTATCATATCGCCATGTAGCAACCCAACCGCAGCTGGTCTACATCGAAACGATTATTTGTCTGCCACTATTCATGAATAATTCAGGGCTTCCCTAGGAATCGAACTCAAGACCTACCTTAAGGAGTTAGATTTCGCATTCCTAGTAGCCACTGAATAGATGGCGTTCTCCACTGCGGTGGTGCGCCCGCGTTCTGGCTGCGGTCAGGGCGTGACAGTTTCCATCACTCATATTGGATTTGTGCACTTACCATCTTCCATGTCACTTGTTGATGTGCTTTATGTTCCTAATTTTCAATTCAATTTTTTATCTATTAGCAAACTCACTAAAAGTTTGAATTGTGTGGCTATTTTCTTTCCAACCTTTTGTGTTTTTTAGGACCTTACATCGAATAAGCTGATTAAACGGGGTTAAGCGCGTGATGGTCTTTATCATTATGTGCCAAATACTCCACATGCTCATGTAGCCATGCCAACTCATTACTCCAAGCACACTAGTATTTGGCATATGCGCCTTGGGCATCCTTCTTTTGACCGTTTAAGCAAAATCTCTATCAAGAATCTTTCATTTTCTCCAAATCATTCTCATTGTGATGTTTGCGTTCGTGCAAAACAAACTCGTCGTCCATTTTCGTTAAGTAATAATAGAAGTATTGCACCTTTTGATCCTATTCATTGTGATATTTGGGGGGGGGGAGGGGGGGTTATCCCACACCTTCTCACACTGGCGCACATTATTTTCTCACTATTGTTGATGATCATTCTCGATGCACTTGGGTTTATCTAATGCGTTTTAAATTAGAAGCTTGTCAATTCCTTCAAAATTTTTGTAAAATGGTTAAAACACAATTTGACAAACAAATACGTGTCATTCGTTCTGATAATGGGTATGAATTTCTTTCTACATCAATGCAAGTATTTTATCAAAATAATGGAATTCTTCATCAACGCACTTGCATTGAAACCTCACAACAAAATGGATTGAGTAGTTGAACGTAAGCATCGACACATACTTGAAGTAGCTCGAGCTCAAGGTCATCTTTCTTTGAGTTTTTGGGGTGAGTATGTCCTCATCGCCACCTATTTGATTAATCGAATTGCAACCCTTGTTCTCAGTGGCAAGACCCCTTATGAAATGATTTTCCATTTTAAGCCCTCTTATGATCATCTTCGTGTATTTGGTTGCTTATGTTATTCCCATTCTCATCGTCAACACAAATTTGCACCTCGTACTTCTAAATGCATCTTTGTTGGTTATCATTTTGATAAAAAAGGCTATCGAGTGTATGATCTCAACACTCATGCCATTTTTACATCACGCGATGAAACCATACCCATGCATGATCCATCTGACGTTGTCATACCTCATCCCATCCACAACACAAGTGACCCACCAAGTATTGCCTCGGAACATGATGATCATGGTAAAGGATCACTATCTGAGCATAACCCTGCTGAAACTCTCTCCCACCCCCAAATGGATCAGCCACGAAGGAATATCACAAGGCCTAACTATTTTCGTGATTATGTGTGCCCAAAGTTACTTCTTGCTTCATCTACTACTTCTACCCTTCATTTGTAGTCTTCTTCAGGTACACATTATCCTCTTTCTCAGTACCTCCCTCTTCATCATTTTTCCACTAATCACATTGCTTTTATTTCTCATATTGCTAACCATGAGGAGCCCACTACCTTTTCCCAAGCCAATAACTCTCCACATTGGCGTGAAGCAATGCAGGCTGAAATTGATGCGCTACAAAAAAATAATACTTGGACTATTGAGGTGTTACCAACAGGTAAACAATTAGTTGATTGTAAATGGATATACAAAATTAAACGTCGTGCAGATGGTACCATTGAAAGGTATAAAGCTCGTTTAGTTGCTAAAGGATATACTCAAATTGAGGGCATGGACTATCATGAGACATTTGCCCCTATTGCAAAATTGGTCATTGTTTGTTGTCTTCTTGCAATTGTATCTATCAAGAATTGGTCTTTACACCAATTAGATGTCCACATGCCTTTTTACATGAATACCTTCATGAAGATGTATACATAGCATTACCTCCGGGTTATTCTCAACAAGGACAAAATCGTGTGTGTCGTCTTCGCAAGTCTTTTTATGGCCTCAAGCAAGCCTCTCGCAATTGGTTTACTAAATTTTCTTCCACTCTTCATGAAGCTGGCGTCACTCAATCTACAGCTGATCATTCATTCTTCACCTTCTCCAATGGCTCACAATTCACAACCATCCTTGTTTATGTTGATGACATTATTATTGCTAGAAATGACACTACTGCCATCGTTGTTCTCAAGTCTTTCCTTCTAACAAAGTTTCACATCAAAGATCTGGGCCCTCTCAAATATTTTTTAGGGATTGAAGTTGCTCAGTCTCCTAAAGACAATTTTATCAGCCAAATAAAATATACTCCTGATATTCTTCATAAAAGTGGCTACCTCGGCGCCCGTCCAGTCACCACTCCAATGGAACAAAACTTGCGCCTTTCAGATGATCAAGGTAATCTTCTCAAGGACCCAAGCATATATCGTCGTCTTGTGGGACGTTTCACATACTTAACTGTCACTCGTCCAGATATTGTGTTTGCAGTCAATATTTTAAGTCAATTTATGGATCAACCTCGGGAAACTCATTATAATGAGACAATGCGTGTCTTACGATACCTTAAATCATCTCCTGATAATGGTATCCTCTTGCAATCTACTAGCTCACTATAACTCCATGCTTATTGTGACTCTGATTGGGCTGCTTGCCCCATGACTCGTCGTTCTACCATTGGTTACTTTATCATGCTTGGTCAAAGTCCAATCTCTTGGAAAACAAAAAAGCAGACTACTGCATAACGTTCCTTTGCTGAAGCTGAGTATCGAGCAATGACCTCTTTGACTTGTGAACTCATTTGGTTGAAGACCCTCCTCAATGACCTGACCATTCCCTATTCACAGCCAATGAATCTTTATTGTGACAATCAAGTTGCACTTCATATTGTTGCTAATCTAGTATTTCACGAGCGAACCAAGCATATTGAAATTGGTTGCCACCTTATTCGAGAGAAAATTGTTGTTGGCCTTATCTCCCCGAGTCATGTTCCATCCAATCAACAACTTGCAGATATCTTCACCAAAACATTGGCTAATGATCCATTTCACCTTTTGTTACGTAAGTTGAGCGTTACAGATCTCCACGCTCCAACTTGAGGGGGCATATTATGATTACTTAAATCATGAAAAAGAATTTTTGGATTTTTTCTTGTACATATCCCTTAAATCATGAGATTCAATTATTTTTGTATGTCTATATATACCATTATATATGGAGAATAAAAACACAACACAATTGATAAATTCTCATACTTTTGTGGTCTCAATTTTATTACCCCCCATATAAACGAGAGCATTCATGTGAAGGAAGGTCCAATCTTGGAATTGACTGGAACCGCCTCGACATTATAAGGAGGGTGACGAAATATACGAAACTGATCTAGCGGGGTGAGAAGCTTTGGCTTTAAAACCCGAAAGTTTTCGTCAAAGAATTCATTCATGAGGCTAAGCAAATTCTCGTCTTAGGGAAGAAAATTTCAGGTGGGGTTGGGAAGGAAATGGGATGCCCTAATTAATATATTTTATTCATTATCATTATTTATATTGAATTACGAAAAATATCTTTTGTTTGTGACTTGAAAGAAAACAAAAAAAGTAAAATATTAGAATTACCAAAGGTATAAAAGATAAATTTAGGCGTATTTGATAGTCGAGAAATAACGATTTTTTTTATCAATTTTCTTGAGAAAATGAAAAAAAATCGATGTTTGATTCCAATAATTTTCTTGAGAAATATTTTCCTAACACCTCTCTTTTCTCACCTATTTTTTTTTCACATCTCTTATATTTGCTATTTATTTTAAAACATGGTTATCACAGGGTTAATATGATAATTTACACAATTCCCCCTAGTTATCTTGTAGCTGAATTATCTAGAATCGGAAGAATCCTTGGAATGGGCCTCCTTCCACTTTTCCTGCTTCTAATGAAGATCCATACGTGTTAATGACAACATTTGATGACCATGTCGTATGTGTTTACGGCGCATGGCTTAAATTTGTCCACCTGACTTAGGATCATGGGCTCAACACCACCACTTACTAAGAAAATGGACAATATATATGGGCCCATGTTTTAATTTGGTGATTGAGAAGTGGGAGGTTAAAGACAAAAAAAAAAAATCTTTTTTTTTGTTTTTTAACCTATCAAATTCCTTTTTTTTTTTTTTTTTTGGTCTGGTTTAACTTATCAAGTTCTTTCTGTTTTATGGGGCTTATATATATATATATATATATTTTTTATTACTACTTTTTCGACACCAACAGGTATTTTCTTTTCTTTTAGGTAAGACTAATCTTTCTGAATTTTGATATAATAAAGACGTTTAAACTAGTCATCTCAATAGAAACAGATAAATGAAGACATATTCAGACTTAAACTCGAGACTTAAACTTCAACCTCACTCATACTCAATTCTTCGATTACCAATTGAGCTACGAGATATTGATTATATCAAATTCTTTTCACTTTACCCCCTTAGGTTATACCCTTCTTTTGAATATATTACATAATATATAATTTTGGACTGATGTTCACGGGCTCAAATCCACCGCCACAACCACTTAGTACTATTTGAATCCACTTACCAAGCGGTGCCCAATGTCAGTAATGTTCGTTTACATATTTTTAGCTTTTGGTTAATATACAAAATCATGATCTCCACATTTGGACTAGGTTAATCGGGTCTTACTCAATCAACTTTTACTATAGAGTAGGGGTCTCCGTGGTTTGGTTAAAAACTACAGTACCAAACCGAATTTGTGCATTTGGTTTGGTGAGATTTTTGCATGTTAGGTTTAGGTTATGGGTTAAGAATTTATAAATCATACTAACTCTAACAAATAACCGATCAAACATTAATACTATAATTTATGTTAGTATGTCGTAACATGTTCATGTTACATAAATATGATTATAATTTTTATTTGTAGAATGAAAAGTGCTAAAGTGACATTTAAATATTATCTTATATTATGTATTGATATTATACTTTGGATATACACGTATAGAGAGAATGTTTGAAGTGATTACATATAACACTATTTCCTTCGAAAATATTGAGTCTTTGGGTCGTTATGATCGAGTCTTCTTAATTTTAGTGGGGATAATTAATTTAAATAATGGTACAAGCACAGTTTTAGTGGCAAAATATTGAGAAAAATCTAAAAATTATATTCAAAATAATATTCTTGTTTTTGTGGTGTATATGAAATATATATATTTTTTTCTATCTAATAAAATGGTGATATGGTGTATTTCTACATTAATTTAAATATATATTTTGAGTCGTTGGCACTTTTCTTATATTTAAAAAGAGTAGTGATTCGTTCAAATTTACAATAAATATAAATAAAAACCTAAAATTATTATTAATATTCTATTACCTTGAATTATACGTTGGTTGATTATTTGAGACAATGACAGACGAAATATGCTGATATTATACTTGAATGGGGGTAATTATGTAATTGAGGAACAAAGTCATAGAAAACCATGAAAATACGTACAAATAGATATTATGAGAAGTAGGGTAGTGGTTGGACATTGGAGTACGTGGATACGAGATCACTCAATTAGATCATGTGCAGATAGAGGATATATTGACCACTAGATTTCCTGATAATTAAAAGGGCGAAAAAGGGTTCCCATAACAGTGGAGAAGAGAAGAGAAGCTCCATATATACACCTAACACTTTCCCAAATAAAAATTTGTTAAATATTGAGCCATGTTGCTTTACTTTCTGCAGTAGAAGGGTAGGTGGTGGGAGTGATGGAAGTTAAATTAAATCACTCTTCACACAGAAAAGGTGTGAGAGATTCTTGATTTGTGTACACATATCTCTATACCCAGTTAGTTTCTGAAGTGAAATAAAATCTGTTGAAGAAGATGAAGTGCAGAGAGAGTAGTACTTGTGGTGCTACGAATAAGAAGATGCTGGTATTATTAATGTTTGTAATTGGGATGATGATGATGAGGGTAGGAGGAGAGCTGGTTTCTGCAGGGAAGAAGAATCATGTGGTTGGAGAAGATAGAGGATGGGATTCTGCTTCTGATATTGCTTCTTGGTCCTCTCAAAGGGTTTTCCTTGTTGGAGATGATATCTGTGAGTTCTTTAAATCTTCTTCTTCTTCTTCTTCTTCTTCTTCTTCCTCTTATCTTGATATTCTTTCTTCTTCTTTGTAATGAGCTAATTAGTTTAATAGATTGCAAATTTTCATTTGATGAGTAATTAGTAAAGTTAGCGCGCGAGAACCCTCTTCTTGAAGAAATGTTTTCACGTAAGAATTTTTTTTTTTTTTGTTGGCTACAAATTTTCAGCTTGACTTGTGTAATTTAACTGGATTATGCATTTGGGGACATACACTTGATGATGAACATTTTAGATTGTTGGTACAAGTGAGAAATATACCATATAATCTCTATAATAATTCTTCCTTCTGAAAAAATTAGAGATGTTTGTTAGAGAAAAAAAAAAAAAAAAAGTAGCTAAAAGATCTTTTAGGAGTCTGGAATTTTTTTATTTTTTTTTATTTTTTACACTTAAAAACTTAATTCATTTAGATTACATAAGTATGAAGGGCTGGCTTATAAGTGTAATGGAGGTGGTCCAATCATGTGGAAGTAAAAGCTGCCTTTTATCATGTGATCCATCTGACGTAAAATGCACCATTGGTTAGTAAAATGTGTCATTTTTTTTTGGTAGGGTAGGACATTTTTTTTTTCTTTTAAAAAAGTGGTAGGGTAGGACTTGTCTAACTTCATTGAGAAGTTATCAAGAAAAATCTAAAATTGCATCATTTTTATAAAAGTAATTATTTTCAATTTTTTTTAAAGCTATAAATTATTATCAGGCCTATTACATACGTTCACTAAAAAATATTAAGGGCATTTAGATTGTCTTTGATTTATGATTCATATGTAGTTTTCTATATTCAAAATTTAAAAATATTAAAAAAAGTATTGATTCGTTGAAACTCGAAAATAAATTTCTAAAATTTATAAAAAAAAATAAGTTACTTTAAAAAAATAATAAAATATTATTTTTAAAATTTTTACTTTAGTTATATTTTACGTTTTAGATCAGGAACTAAATCCGCCGTAGTCATCTGTCTTAAACTTGAAGGACATTCTCAAAGTATGATTAATTAACCAACATTTAAAAAGAAAAAGAAAAAAAACCTACCATTACAATCACATAGAGATTGCTATAAGTTCTTACTGCAGTTTGATATATATGTGGGTGGCAGGGTTTGCATTCTCAGCTGCAGAAGAGATGGTTGCGGAGTTAAGCAGCAAAGATGAATTCGAAGCTTGCAATGTGACCAACCCCATCAGGACCTACGCAGATGGATTGAACATAATTCGTCTTGAATCCGAAGGACCTCGCTTTTTCACTAGTAGCAATCCTGAAAGCTGCGAGAATGGCCTCAAGCTTCACGTGAACGTGGTTCCACGCGAACGCCACGAACCCCGCTGGGAGAGTGCTCTGGGTGCCCCGGCTCCCAAGCCATCAGCCTCGTCACTACTAATTCCTTCCAGCTTCTGCATCTTGTGGACTGCCATTGCCTGCTGCTTCTTTTTCTTCTTGATTCATCATCATCATGATTACTTGTATCTTTGAAACAGGGGCCTTTTAATTAATTAATTCGGCTTGTAGAGGAAGACCCTGTTTGATTGTTGTCTGTTGTCATGCTCAAATGGAACTTTTTGTTCCATTTAGTGATCATAATAAGCTCTTTCTCTGTAGCTCTACTAGCAATTATACATCTAAACTCTGTTGGTCATGTATGTGTGAATCAAAATAATAATTTCATATCAGATATGAACAAATTTATCATATAGAATATGAATTGAGAATTTTGATTGGCCTTTCATAATAAACTTTATATGTAAGCCCAAAGGTGATTAAGTGAGGATGATATTCGTAGTTATAGAGATCTAGGCATTCCCTTAATAAGCGGTATTAGAGCCAATGGTTCTGTTGAAAATGACACTTATGTCAAAATGGAGCACTCATATTATTTTTATGATTTTTTTAAAGGGTTATTGCAGAACAGCAGCTCTACAAGTTCATAAATGTGAAAATGCATGTTTCATGCAGTACTATTCCTGACATTCGGAGAAACACTCAACTCTTATTATTATTATTTTTCTCTTTCTTTCTTTCGTTCTTCTTCATGTTGGTTCAATATGCACTTCTAATATTTGCAGGTTGAAAGTGAGAAATAATGACTCACCCAATTAAGTACCTATAAAGATAAGTCGCCTGATTTTCGACAAACAGAGAAATTAATCTAAGAGCTACCACTTGGAAGAAATGGCCGAGAGTGTTGTAAGCTCTGTGATCAATAATTTGGTTTCTTTTCTAATAGAAGAAGCAAAACTGTTTAAGGGAGTGAAAGGGGATGTTGAATCTCTGAAGAATGAATTGGAGAGCATTCAAGCCTTTCTAAAAGATGCAGATGCAAAAGCAGAAGGAGATGAAGGCGTAAAGGTTTGGGTGAAACAAGTAAGACTACTTGCTTTCAACATCGAGGACATCCTTGATGAATTTATGCTTCACCTTTCACGGAAACCTCATCGCCATGGAATCACCGGTTTCCTTTCTAAAATCACTCAAGCCATCAATATCAGACACAAAAAACACCATCTTCGTATAGCCACTGAAATCCAGGCCATTAAAGTAAGATTGGTTGAGATCAAGCAACGAAGTGATAGATATTGTTTCAATAGTACCTCAAGTAATTCCACCGATCCAACACATGATCCTAGAATTGCTGCCCTTTACGCAGAAGAATCTGAACTTATCGGCATTGAAGAGCCAAGAAATGAAGTGATAAACAGATTACTGCAAGGAGATTCAAGTCGAAGGGTGTTTACAGTAGTTGGTCCTGGTGGAGTTGGTAAGACAACCTTGTTGAAGAAAGTATTTGATTGTAAATTGGTGAGAAAACATTTTGATTTCATGGCTTGGATGACTGTATCACAAAGATTCAAAGTTGAGGAGATCTTGAAGTCCCTGATAAACCTACTTCATGAGTCGAAGAACGAGGAGCTTATCCGAGGAACTAAAGCAATGGAAGAGACCCAACTCATTGACACACTACGACAGTTCTTGGAGCAAAAGAGGTATTTAATTGTGTTTGATGATGTGTGGAGCGTAGATTTATGGAATTCTGTAAAATTTGCATTACTTGATAACAAATGCAGTAGTAGGATTGTGATGACGTCACGGAATGCTGATCTTCCAAGTTTTATTGTGGAATCTCCAAGTGATTCCTATGAGCTCAGGCCTCTACCAGAAGAAAAAGCTAGGGAGCTCTTCTTTAAGAAGGCATTTGGATCTAGTAACTTTGGAGTCTGCCCTGCAAATCTAATGAATTTGTCAAATGAAATTGTCAAGGAATGTGGAGGATTACCTCTAGCATTAGTTGCAATAGGTGGGATTCTATCAACCAAAGAGAAAACTGTGTGGGAATGGAGGAAATTTCATGAGAGTCTTGCATATGAGTTGAAAAGCAATCCGAACCTTGCAACTATGATGAAAATACTCTCTCTAAGTTACTATGATCTTCCTTACTACCTTAAACCTTGTTTCTTATACTTTGAAGTTTTTCCAGAGGATTGCCTTATTTGGTCTAATCGAATTACAAAGTTATGGGTGGCGGAGGGATTCATTAAGAGATATAGAGGAAGAACATTAGAAGAAATTGCACAAGATTACCTCAATGAGCTCATCGGGAGGAACTTGATACAAGCAAACTTGCCTAAAGGGAGAACCTTTTTTGTCGATGGAAGCACAAGACAATGTCGAGTCCATGATCTTATCCGCGAGTTTATTCTATCAAGGTTTGAGGAGGAGAATTTTTGTGAAAATCTTGGCGAAATAAAAACTGAGTGGCCTGAGATGAATATACGAAGAAGACTATCAATTCATGGAAACATAGAAGAGAGTGTTCTGGAAAGATTGGATTCGTCCTATGTTTGTTCTATTTTTGGATTTAGAATGAATATATTCTGCACAACTTCCTTCTTGTCTCGGTTCAGGCTATTGAAGGTACTAGATTTAGGAAATTCACCTATCGAGAATTTTCCTATTGAAACGACAAATCTATTCCATCTGAGATATTTAAGTTTGAGAAACACTAAGATTCGGGTGCTTCCAAGTTCTCTGTGGAAACTGAAGAACCTGCAATTCTTAGATATTGTAAACACCAATGTATTTGAGTTGCCAATTGAGATTGTGAAGCTTCGAAAACTCCGACATCTTCTAGCTTATCAGTACAATCTCAAAATCCATCCATCTTTCGATGTTTTAGAAGGAATCCAATTGCCCGAGGGGATTGAGAGCTTGACAGCCCTGCAAACTCTATCTGCTGTTGAGATCAACCGTGGCTCCAGAATCATCTCTAACTTGGGGACATTGACACAGCTGAGAACGCTAGTGATTAAAAAACTAAGAAGGGAAAATGGGATTGATCTGTGCTCATCTATTAAGAACATGAACCACCTTCAATCCTTGGCCATATCCTCATCAGCAGAAACAGAGTTTCTTGATTTGAAATTTATGTCATCACTCCCTTTGCTTCTTAGTTCTCTCTCTTTGGCCGGATGTTTAGAAGAGATGCCTGGCTGTATTAAATCCCTTCATAACCTGGTCAAAATTTCTCTACGTTGGTCAAGATTAA
The DNA here is from genome assembly GCA_035771175.1 of Paratinospora sagittata. Taxonomy (NCBI): domain Eukaryota; kingdom Viridiplantae; phylum Streptophyta; class Magnoliopsida; order Ranunculales; family Menispermaceae; genus Paratinospora; species Paratinospora sagittata. The sequence continues at coordinate 5,897,686 of CM069598.1, read as the reverse complement.
AGGACGACCCAATGAGAGTACTAAAAGCTCTTCCTAATCTAATGGAGCTACGCCTATGTGCTGCTTATGAAGGAGAAAATTTACATTTTGAGGCGGGAAACTTTGCAAAGCTAAAAAACTTGCGTTTAGCATGCTTGGATAAACTGAATAAGATCATAGTTGAGGAGGGTGCACTGCCGGTCCTTGAGCAATTACGAATTGGGTATTGTGGGCAGTTAAAAGGAGTGCCTCCGGGCATAGCAAACATTGGTAAATTGAAGTCTCTGGACTTCATTGATATGGCAGAGGAGTACATCAGGAGGTGTACAAGAGATACAGGTGAAGATTATTGGAAGCTCAAGCACATACCAAAAGTCACTTTCTGGTGTTGGCAGGAAGGGCAATGGATTTATAGGTAACCACGTTAGCATTGGTGAGAGTTCCTTACATCCACTTTTCCATCTTCATACTCTTTGTTCATCATAACTTTGTTGTGTTTATAGGCTTATTAGTTTCTTTTTGTTTTATTTATTTCTAATTACAAGAACCAGTCAACCAGATTATCACCAATCTTTGTACATTGTTCCAATTGTTATATCATCTACTTGTCTAGATACTAATCATATTATCATACTAATACTTTCCTCTTTCTTTTGTTCCTTCTTCATAGCAATGAAATCCAAAGACTACTGGAATGAATTTAAAATTGCCCACTTACCACTACCACAACTCTATCAATCCGTATAATTATGAGGTGGAAAAATACACAACAGAATCTATCACAATACATAAACAAGTTTTGAACTGTCAATTATGATAGCAAAACAAATGAGCAGCATTGCAGAAATTCCCAAATGATGGATTTCAGACTTGAAATTGGATAAGCAACTAGAGGCAGAAAACGATTCTTTCTTAGACAAAAAAAAAAAAAAGAAAAGAAAAAGACAAAGAGGATGGACAGTGATAGAGGTGTGAATGATGCAAAACTCTATAAATTCAAATATCACATGAAGCAAACTCTGTATTCCAGACACATTTAGACAAGAGGTAAGGTCCATCAGAACCCTTCTTGAGGTACAACCGTACAAGAAGTAAACCTGCATGCTAATGTGCAAAAGAACGATAATGATTCCTTATGAACTGCACAAAGATATGGGTAGAAAAGAAATTATTGTCCCTAATGATTATACACCGTAAGCTGCTCAAAGTTGTATTCATCTGTAAAGATCACATCACTGCAAATCAAAATCTTGGAATTCATATAAGCTATGTTGGCATTTTGAAGGGTGAAGCCACGAATAATTGGCAAAGGGAATCCTTCTCTCAATCGCAAGTTTGCGTATGGCAAGGCCACAGTTTTCATGAAAGTCCACATCACTGACTGCAAAAATTTACAGAATGTGAGTTGCATAGAGGGGGGAAGGAGAACCAGAATATGATGGTGGATGACCAGTGGGTGGTGTTTGTTCACCCTACTTGCAACCTCTAGAAAAAGTAGAAGATAAAAAAAAATAAAATTTATAAACATTTTTATTTTTTTCTACCTTTATTTGAAGCAGAGATACAACCTCTACAAGAACAAAGCAAAAAAATTATGGCTTAAATCTCTACTACAAATAGAGGTTCATTATAGAGTAGAAGTAGAGGCTTAGCAGACTTAACAAGGTGGAACGAACATACAAATTATATGCTAATATCAAAATGGAGGTGAATCAAACATGTGGTAACAAGTTGATCTGAGCATATATATGCATCTTAAGCGTACCTGAATTAGAGTCATGTGGAATTTACCAACTTCGCTCCATTTTAGTGATAGGGATAAATCATTCAGTCCAATAGCGCCAACTAGGTTGTTCTTCGATATTTTAACTGAACCTGATGCATGTGCAACCTGTGAAAAGAAATGGCTGCCATTATTCATAAGAACATTACAGTAATCATTTAAACTCTTAAATATACATTGACCATGAAAAAGAAGCGCAAGCAGTTGCTTTCTTCTAATACAAGAACAACCCCAAGAAAGGACAAAAAAGAAAAAAGAAAGAAGAAAAAGGGCATCTTAAATCTTGAACACATCATACGTGATTCTTTTCAAAACATGATTTACAAAACTTGTATTTATATTTACATTTGGACTTCCAACCATAATCAAAGCATTAAATGGGATAAAATAAGACAATCTTAATAACATAGAAATAGAAAGTGTTAACAAACTAAAATTAATTTATTAGCAATATAGATTTGAAAATAAAACAGAAGAAAAAGTGCATAGAGTTTTTGAACCATCATACATCCCATACTAAAACTTACCATTGAGATGCATGCAACGGGTATTATTTCACTTGCTTCCAAAACATCAATTATCATGTCTGCGTAAATGGTAGCATCAATTTTATCTGACGATATTCTGATGACAGGCGGAGAGGTAAATGAAATATTGAGCTTCATGTCATCATTCGGGTACTTTCTGTACAGTTGTGGAACCAAAAGTTTCCAGCTGGCAGTATTTAAAAGAGACTGATCTGGTATTTTTTCCACGGTCCATTTCATAGAATCTGCCTGTAAGAGAAAAAAATATTTCTATCCTCAAATATATCTAGGATCTCACAATGCCAATCCAACTTAGACTAGAAAGAAATTAATGCAGTCAGAGAAGCATCCCAAACATTCTTTTTCTCTCTGTTATTAGCAGAGTACTCAATGTTAAACCAAACATCCGTCAGCTATGCAAGTAATAACATATACATAGACGAATCCAACAACTATGTAATCGCACTTCACCTAGTAGCATGAAAATAGATTACCCACTCTCTAATATTATAAGAAAAAGACAAGTTTTTAATGTACTTATTGCTAGACTAAATACAAAGAAACAACAGGACAAGTTTCATGTAAATAAAACTCACATTGAAGTATACAGCTGAGCCGGAAGTAAACACTGCTTCATCTAATGAGATCCCAAGCATCTTCACTGGACCCTTGCAGGAAACTGATGGTTGATAACTCCTATGGTAATAGTTGGGAACCACAGTGCTATTTGCAGCAGTGAATAACCCATTAATCTCGAGCCCAATGGAAGAATTATCCAAAACAGGGTCATTCACAAATGTCACATTCAAAGAAGCAACACTATCAACCGGGATTTCTCTTGGTAGTGTTTGCAAAAAGGAATCAAGTTTTATAGTTCCTTCTTTTATCTTCTTGCTGATTGTATTTTCCACTGCAGATCTTATCTGGTCTTTGAAAGCATCCACAAACCTAGAGATCAAAAAGAAGACTAGTCAATAAGTACTTCTGTGAGTCATCCCGTTCCTAAGCAATCGGAAAAAAAATAAAAAATTGTAATTTATGCGTCATCTAACCAACATGGCAAATTAGACTGTTAGAAGAAAATAGTCATGCTTAGCTAAAAAATTAAATTACGTTAAAAAGGAAAAAAAATTATTACCTACCCTTGATAAAACCAAGATGCTCCTCCATCTAAATTTATAGAGATGCTTTCCACATTGCAACCACACTCCTTGAGGTTCAGCTTCAGCGTTCCTCCTTGATTCTCCAAACATAGAGTAAGACCGACCTCCATGCCTTCAACCTTATCTAGAAGCAGCAAAAATCAATTTCCCTTTGTTGAAGAACACATTGGACAAAAGCAGATAATTATTCAAGATAAAAATTGACAAGCTCCTAGAAGATTCATATTATTGTCCATGAATCAAATGGGAGCCATAATGTTTATTCACTTCTTATCCAATAACCCCCAGAATATGTAAGAAAACATTAATGTTTAGATAAAAGGAGATCTTATCTAAATACATTCAACTCAACTAAGCCTTTTTCCAACTACTTAGTGTCAGCTATATGAATCTACTTCCTCCACTATGCTCTATCAAGAGTTAAGTCAATGTTTAAATTACAAGTAGTTTTATCTTAATTATTTTCATAAAACTTATCTAAATATGCAATTGATTAATCCCCTCAGACACTAAATCAAGGAATTATCAAAATCTTGCTTATTCACATTTGGTACCTAGCGATGAGTTCAGCATACCAATAACTTGGACTCACCTTCAATTTCCACAACATAATTCCCACTTCTTTGGCTCTAGTAGGCCAAACAAGAGAAAAGGAAATGGAAGATTTCCATTTTGGTTGTAATTCAGATACAATTTTCTATATCCAAAAAAGTTGAAAACACAGAAAAAGCGTTTTGGTTGATCGAATTCAAAAACAGTATTTAAAGATTTTACTAAGGATAAAAAAGATCTTTTCGGATTGTATTCCAATTTTTGAATCCAAAACAAGATGCAACTTTAGTTCTCTTACTATTCCCATACAACACAAACAAATTAAAAAGAACACTAAAATTGAGGCATATAGCTACAAAATCAAAGATTTTTTTTTAAAAAAATTAGACATCTTACCTGAACAAATGCACTTCCTTTATCTGAGATTTTAATTGGAACAAAGACCCAAGTAGTATAAGAATAATACCAATTCATACTGATATTTGCAGTGGCACCTGAAGCAACAATTACAACACCAGTGTCCCCGGGCTTCACATACGAAGAAAGCACGTTTATTCTATTAATAGTGATGTTAGATAGAACCACATGAAGCGCACCCACAATTGGGATTTTTATGGATTTCTGAATATTGGGCAAAACCAGGGGAGTTAGAGATGAAATCGCCTTTTTTATCAGTAAATCCTTGGTGAAATCGAGACCCTTTTGAGAAATTTCTACAGAGATGAATCCCTCTTCTTCATTTGAACTGAAATGCGTGTTTGCTGGAATGAAGAACAAGCAGATGAAGATGAAGAAAGTGAGGAAAGCCATTGGGTTTAACCCAAGTTGAGAATTTTTTAGATAAGAATAGCTACTAAGAAGCATTAGAAAGTGGGAAATTGGATGGTGGATAGAACTGAAGAACTGAGATTCGACATGGTGGCTCTAAGGAATGAGATAAAGTTAAGTGCTTGCTTGCATCACAAAGAAGAGAACAAGACGAGGTGCAATCCAAGATGTCCTTTTTTCAATAATTTTTGGGTTTCTGTTTTGCTTCGCTTTTAGTTTGGTTAATCATTTCGTAATCGAATAATTGAAGGAATCTGGTGGATTGAGTTGACTCGTTCTCTTCCCGAGTCATATTTATTTATTTATTTTTTAACTTAAACCTTCTTAAAGTTACAATCTTGTTTATTAACATGGTGGCTTTACGGACAACAAAGTAGAAAGCTTTCAACTTTTTCTCTTTCTCTCCGAAGAACAGAGCCACCAGAGGAAAATATTAGGAAGAAGAAGAAGCGATGGCGATGCAGACGGGAGTTTCAGGCTCCAAGGTTCTCATCCTCCTCGGTGCAGGTCTCACAGTGCTTCTCCTCTCTTCTCAAACTTTGATTAATTATTCCTTTTTTTTTGTTTTTCCTGTTTTGTTCCTTTCGTGATTCCTTCTCATCATTTGATTGTTAGGTTTTGAATCTCAAACTCAAAGTTGATAATTCACTGAGTTTGGGAAGAATCGCTTTTAGAAACGTAGCGTTTTTCTTGATCATGAGATGAATTGTTGTGAAAAGTTGTTATGGAGATCAAAATTGGTAGAAAGTTCAGAAGATCTGTATTATAATCTGCAAGTTAAACAGAACAAAAACTTGTGTACTAGGATTTTTTTTTCTTGGCATGTTATAGTAGGGGAAAGCAATTAGAGTTTTCTGAGAAGAAATCAGAAGAGATGGTTAGCATGGGACTCTGAAAAAAAGGTCTTTTGGTTGCAATTTAATAGTGTACATGGGTTTAGACAATTCTCTTACCGAGCAAGATGGCCAATTTATTTAGGGGCTTTGCCTCGACTGTTTCAGGAGTAGTGCGAGGTATAGCTTGGTATTCATTTAGGAATCAGTCTTTGGGTGCTGTATCAGGTCAGTAATATCACTTGCCTGTTCAGCATTAGCATTTAGCACTTCTCAATGTCCTTTTCCACGTAATGGGTGAACGTTGTCTCAGAATTTTCCACCGTTATCTTTATAATGCCCTTGTTAAGTTGGAGGTACAATTGCATCATGTCATTTCCCAAGATGAAATTGTGGGTAGTGCCCTGCATCAACAAAGCCCTTGTAGGCTGGCAGCTGGTTAGTAGTTTTTGGAGTTGAAAAAAGTTGAAGTACACGTGAATAACAGATCTTGTGGCTGGTAAATTTGAGACAACCTTGCAAACAATTGATTGTCAGTTTTGGATCTGAGAGAGTTCATCATTCTTTACCATATGAGGTTTAGAGCATTTCTTATTATTTGATTGTTTGCTTTAATAACTTATCAGAATATCTATAACGTGGACACTACAATTTCTCATTTTGAGCTAGAATTATTAACCAGTCAAAAATTTGCTTGTGCTAGCTCTGCATAAATATATTGCTATGGATACATATATGCTGATGTACATATGTATTGCTGATGGGTTCTTTTTTATTTTTTCTTATATTTGGAAAAGTACTCCTGCTAAATTTAGATAGTTAAATTTATTTATCATTTTTTATGGAACTTGATTGAATGCATTTACATTTTTATTATATGTACCCTGCTTTTTTAAAATTTTGTTCTTGTTTTATTAATTAATTTATTTTTATGTAGGTTTGACTGGTTCAGTTATTCTGAGGAGTGGTCGATTATCTGATGTTATTCTACAGCTTCAGGTATTAATTCTTTGATATTCACATAATTCTATTATTTTAATTTTTTTTTCTGGAAGGCCTTTTCTTCTTCAGTTTAGGTTTTGTTTATGTAGGCTATCTCACTCTACTTTTACTACCATTTTCTAGCACTGAAATATAGAATGGGTGTAATCTTTTTTATATGTCCAACCAATGATTTTCCACCGTTCTAGTGTGCATTGAACAACAAATTTCTATTCATGTCATAAATTCCTCAAAAATCAAAGTTTGCGCTCTATTGTTAGATGCCTGGATTCCATTGCTTTAATAAAATTGTGAACACAATAAACTGATAAAACTTTTCAACTGGTAATTAAACAAGATAACAAACTTGTTTGTAAAAAGAGAGTGAAAAATATTAAAATCTTCCAAAGCCTTACATAATTTCATATTCACTGATTTTGTGACATCAATTAATAAATTTGACTGAAAGCAGTACAGATCAAAACTATTAAACCTTGGGCCTTGGATAAAGGAATTCATAGATGCTGTGCTATCACCCATCAGTATCTTGTAAGAGCTTGGAGTGTTGATCTGAAGGATGGCTTAAAGAGTTTGATCTTCCTTAATGATGATCTAGCCAAGTTGATCGGGGGGAATTGCAATTTTGATTTCTATTCATTTTATTGCTTTTAGCTTCGATCTCTGAAAGAAAGTAGTTCAGTCTTGGCCTTCCCATTATGTGATCTAGATATTCTCTACTTAAAAAAAAGAAGTCTTATTATTTTTTTGCCATCTAAAATTTGTTTCTTCTTCATTTGCCCCATCAATCCATATTAAAATATTTCTTGAAACTAATTTTTGAAATTTATGTAGTTTAGCTTTCTACTTCTGTCCATGTTGAATAACTCAGGCATAACTTTTGATGGCTATATGGTTAAAGTTTCTTGTTTTGCCCCTCTCGACATAATTGTAGTTTGGCTAGTCTTTGTGCTGTTTTTCTCTGTTAGAAGTAATAAGATGGATTCACCATTTGCTTATGTAGGAACTAATGAAGGGTGTGAATGAAGGTGAAATCTCATCTGGAAAGTACGATAGCGCTCTTATTGCAGCTCAGGTGTCATGTCCTTTCTGCCGTGCTTTGTTTGTGGAAATTGTTTTATTTTATTTATTTATTTTTTTTCTGTCGATTGAAGCATTCGATACTTCTATAGGGAAATGCAGCAATTCATATGCTCTTTTTACATCTTCTTCTTCCATTTTATCTTGTGATAGGTCTTTGCTCCTGTGGACTTCTTTTGCTTTAGTAAGCATACTAGTTGGCATATTTTAGATGATCAAAACTTAAAAAAGGCTTCGCCTCCGAATGCATCACTCTTGGAAAAATTTAGGGAGTGTGGACTGAGAAAATGTAATCCTTGGTCTTTAATATCCCTAATAATAATAATATGAAAATTGGGATGGTTTTCCCTCGCTTATTCCTCAAAAATCCTAACATGTAAGATTGTTCCTCATGAGTTTAGTGACAGTAAGAAATGAATTTAGTATATCTACATAGGGATTTGATAAAGGCCGGGCCTTGGTGTAATGGCTAAGGTTACTCCATTGTGACCTAGAGGTCACGGATTTGAATTCAGAAACAACCTCTCCAAATAAACGATCAGAATGTTTTCCTTGTTTTGCTCATTACACTAAAATTAGTTTATCTTACTATTCAAGCATTGAGAAAGATGGTGTACAAGATGAACAATTATGAAGTATCTATTTATGTTTGATATCAAAAGCAATTTGATTAGGGTACAAATTTAGATTAAATTTTCTTAGGGATGATCCTCTTCATAAACAAATTCATCTGTACAAGAATATTAGTTCATTTTGGAACTTTACTTGGAAAAATTGAGCAATTAGCAAAATTATAAATTAAATTTCATAAATCTATCCTGATATGTATATGAACTTACACAATTCATATCACTTATGTGATTCTTCTGATTCATCAATTCAAGTCCTGATTTGATTCATTCATCACACTAAAATGATTTGGATTCTGATTCAAGATTCTGGCAATTATGGTCATTCTTTTTCTTCAAAGTTTCATAAAGGAAAAATAATTTAGTTTCAATTTTGCTGTTAGCTTCCATTGGCTGATTCCAAAGTTGCCTAGATAAACTACGTTGTTAGAGGTGCGCAATTGATTATGCTTTTCTTCAAATGTTATCTAATGGTTGATTGGTTGACACTTCCCATTGTCATAAGTTCATGAATCCGGTTATAACTAAAATTAGTAGAATAGAAAATAGACATCTTACCTTCATGTCTTATGCAATAGGTTGAAGAAACGCTGATGTTATCTTTCAAAATATTTGTGTATTTGATGTCACGTGTCTAATTTTGTCAAGGTCTTTTATCAAAATTTATTTAGCCATTTTAATTGTTATTCATTGTGATAAAAGTGGTTCTAATAGTGGTTGTTTGACCTTATATTTTAGATTCGACAATTGGCACAAGAGATCAGGGAATTGACAATATCAAGGCCTGTGACCATTTTCAATGGAAATTCTAGCAATGGCGGTAAATGGATTTTTTAGTTTTGCATGGTTGCTTGTGATGTAATGAGTTCTAGGTGTATTATCAAATATTAGTATATTACCTGCTGAAGGATATATGTATTTGCCTTCAATTCAACTGAGTTGGATTTTGCCAATTGATTTTGAATTTGAGGTAACTAAACTTTAAGGTTGGCTGAAATTATCGATCCTAATTTCTGTCTATAGAAATATATAGATAGCTACCCGTTTATGAAGCAATCCTTAAAAAATGATTGATTTAATTCATAGACAACAACCATCCAATTTTCTCCATAATCTCCAACGGGAAAAGTAAAGTTGGAATTTGGCAGGCATGGCTGGAAGATCTAGAAAATGTGTAGGAATGCTACCATCTCCCCAACCGACAGTAGTAGTCGATGAAAACTATGTGCCAAACATCTTATATTTTCTGTGCATTACTAGGCCGCAAATAACTAAATGGCGTATTGAGAACGTGAGTTACATCAATGTCTTATAGACTCCTTACCTATTTTTATTTTGAAGTTGTTATTTCTGTGCCTAATTCAGTTTTCTTTGTTCTCACATAATGGAGCAATTGATAGTAATAGGTGGCCAAAGTAAATACAGCACTAGTAAAACATTTGATCTACTTGTACAGATAAACCAAATTGATACTGGGCAAAACGAGAACAAGAATGGGTATGTTTTATGAAGATGTGTGGAGCAAACAACATGCATGGATATGAGTGTTGTACCCATAGGGATGCTGAGATGGAGTAAAAATGTTAGGGAATGAACTAATGAAATGAGCACATTCTTGGAGTGAAAGCATGTGGGGTTTTTTAGGCGATGATAAAATAAGGAAAGTTGATTGAGATCAATTAGCATGTATGGCGAAGTTCAGAGGAAGCATCCATGAGGTATGCTTGGGGGGGAGGGTGGAAATTGATGTTGAAGGTGAGATGAATGGGTGAAAGCGACATTGTCAAACTATTAAAAGAGAGATATACAAAGATATAACATCATACGGAGTTGAATTGTATTCCAGACAGCTGAATGATTACTAGATAAGGGGCAATTGGGTGCTTTCTGATTGATTTACACTTCATATTCATGTTTATACTTCATGCTCTTTGTGTGAGATTGCAAAGCTAAGACTTTCCTGCCATGAATCACCTGATCACAAAAGTTCCATGCACTATACGTCAGTTATTTTTCTGGTTATACACTGATCTGTTTCTATTGTTACACAGGTAATCTTGCATCTTACCTTTTACCAGCTGCTGCAGTTGGAGCAATGGGATATTGCTATCTATGGTGGAAGGCAAGATTTTAATGATACACTTCATTACCTAATGCTATCTTTGAAGCCAGCCTTGAGATGCCCACTATTACAGGAAATTCATTTTCTACTTGTATTGTTCTCTATTTTGTGCAGGGTTGGTCTTTCTCCGATATCATGTTTGTTACAAAGCAAAACATGGCCAATGCAGTTGCAAATGTGTCGAAACAGTTGGAGCAAGTCTCTGCAGTTTTAGCTGTATGTAAAAATGATGAGTCGCCACTTAACCAAAATTTGGGTCTAAAAGGAAGAAGAAATGAAGTTGACTATTAACAGACTGTTGCATTTCATTTCTGTTTTCCATAATCTGAATTCTATAGTTCATTTCTGTGATCCTTATATTAAGGTCTCATTCCAACATCTTGGCTTAGGCATCATAAGTACTAATTAATAGGGTGGGGGCATCTCCACAATCCTGGACCTTCTCTAAAAAATGCAGTATAATTTAAATTTGAATTTGAATGCATTTTTGAGAAAAGGTGAATGATCGCGTCTCCATTCAGTTATGTTCACGGTCAAATCTTCTGTAAATTTAGACATGTCTATTAAGATTTATTATTAATTCCAGGCAACAAAAAGAAATCTGAGCCAGAGGCTTGAAAACTTGGACGGGAAGCTAGATGAGCAGAAGGAAACATCTAATCTTATCATGAATGGGGTAAGCAACTTAGCAAATCTTGTTTTATCCGGTTGTCTGCATGGTTCTTTCTTTTCATTTTGAATGGTCATTTGTGGATCAAATGTGTCACTCATTACCCCTGTAGTGTCTCATTCTAAAACTGAACTTGCAATAAAGCAAAAGAGGAATCTTAACAAAGTCTTTTAGCTGATCATGTATTATTAATTTATTATCGTGATGTAAACGTTGTTCTTGTTCTTCTCTACTTGTTTATGTACAGGTAACTGACATGAAGTCGGATCTCTCTCAAATTGGATTTGACATTGAAATGATCCAGAAAATGGTATTTGGATTGGTAAGTCAATAATAATGCATATTTCCTTTCAAGAAAAGAAAAAAATGCATATTTTAGCATCCCAACCTTGAATTAGGTGTAAATTATGGTTCTTTTACTGATGTTTTATTGATGTTCCACCGAGAGAAGGAAGGGAAACTTGAACATCTGGAAAGCAAGCAGGTTAGTGTCATATCTGTCACATACTTTGTATAATGGCCTCATTGGGAGTATTGAAGTTATTGATTTCTTTCTCTTTTTACTGTATAGGATATCACAAATTCAGGTCTCTGGTATTTATGCCAATTTGCCGAAGGCACGAAAGATGGCCCAAACAAAATTTTTTTTCAGGTTAGACACTTCCATTATATGTTTTCAATATTTGCAATTCTTTTGAATGGAAAGATCTATTTTATTCTAATTTTGGATGCATACCTGCTCTCAAAGCTTCGATCTTTGAACATGGTAGGATATTAGCTCTAAGCTTCCCCTGGACCGTTCAATGATGATTTTTGAGGACAAAGCACTCAAGGTACCTTGAAGTTCCATCTCTTAAATATTTTCTCAAACTATCATGTGATCATGTGTATTGGCATTGAGTTTCATCACCTGTTGAACAATCTTATCAAAGCATGCAACAGAACTGACTCTAAATATAATCTTTTAGGGATTTCAATTTATTGCTGACAGTACTGAGTCAGGAAATGGCGAGAAATTGACGATAAGCACAGTAGTATCAAATGATTCAAACGAAAAACTTACCAAAAGCAATGTGGTGGCAAAGCCGAGAGTTCACAGGGCATACCCAATTGGTCTTTCTTCGATGAGGGACGTCATGGGTCTTGATTAATCGATCCAATTCATGTTGTTGTGCAGTTCTTTTTAATTTTTTTTTTTCAAGTCCATTTATTTTCTTCATTTGATTTGTGAAGATGTAACTTTTGCAGTCAATTTGTAATGTACATGTCAGGCCCTATCATCACACAGTAAGAAGATGATGGGGGGTTTCAATCGATTCTTGTATACAGAGTGAGGCATGTTATGTTTACCATACATGTAGTTCAGAAAGTCTCATACTTTGCTTGACTGTCTTCCAACTTGATTTAGTAGCTTGAAGAACATCCAACATGAAATTTGAAGAGACTTATATACAATTAAAACTAATCAAGTTCTTTGGACTCTGGACTATCTCAGGCCTGAGCATATAGGATATATACTTGTGGGGAATCACTCACAATTAAAGTTTATTTATCAAAACATGGCATTGGATTTGAACTTTTGAATCAAACACATGTAATACCAATGTGATAAATTATACTGATTTATCTATCTCTATAATTGTTTATATCTCCATGAATTGTTTTCAACAAATCACTCATAATTAAAGTTTATTTATCAAAACATGGCATTGGATTTTGACTTTTGAATCAAACACATGTAATACCAATGGGATAAATTATTTCCTGATTTATCTATCTCTCTCTATATATTAGTAAATACTCAACCAACACTTGTCAACTTTATCCACATTGTATTTCAATTGTTCATCTAGCTATTTGGTGTACCCATATATGGGTTCTCTAGTTGTGGCCCTAATTAGTTAAGGTTTAATCTAATGAACGCATCCACATGAAAATATATAGATCTCAAGTTTGGTTTTTCTTCTTATTATTTATTTGAGGTTAATTTGGCGTACCGAGGCAAACGACCTTAGCAGTGCACCTGTTACGCACCTATAAGGGCAAGACTTCGATTCTCCTAGATGTTGTTTTAGGAGAAAATATCAATTGTTGCAAGCTACGACTCTTGTTATTTGAAAAATTGCCTTATTCTCGACTAGTGTCATTATTCGACATTATTTTTCGATTGTTGCGTAAGGCAAGGTTTGTTGTACTTAGACAAAAAAATAATTGGTGTATCAAGGGCATTAAAAAATTCCCCTTAGTATATATATATCTTTAAAGTTGGGCTAAGTTGATTCGATGACTGGAACAAAATTTGAGTTATGCCAGTGACCTTTGATGAGGATAAGTATCTCACATACTCCTTGCTTGGGTATAATCAACCCCTCCGCATACCTATGTTTATTTTTTTTGGTTTTCCATGAAGTGTCCCTATAGCCTTTAGATGTGGGACTAGTCCTCATTCAAGGGAGAAATGGAAAGGTAGAAATAGAAAGGTAGACCTTTCTCAATGAGGGGTAGGGGTGTTCATGAATTGGGTTAGGGCCAAAACCTAACCCAACCCAGACAGTTCGGGTTAGTAAATTTGAAACCCAATCCAACCTAATTTATCTTCCAACCCAACCCAACCCAAATTAATAGTTCAGGTTTGATTTAGATTGGGTCAGTTTGATTGGATTGAACTTAAGCCTCATATTTGACATATAATTTATTAATATAAGAACTTTAATTATTCATTTATCGTTTAGATTTACTAGTATTTTTTTTTTCACTATTATTTTGCAATAAATAGTTTGTTAATATTACATATTAGTAGACTAGATAGTAATAATAATTTGTAAAATAGTAGCACATAAAATTGAGATTGTATATATTAATAGTATAGTAATCTTGTGGTATGTAGATAGATATATATTATGGTATAAACTAAATTAGATAGTATTAGATAAGAACCATAAGATACATATAAATCTTAAAAAAATAACGTCTAGGAGGATATTTTAGGGTTTCAACACTTACTTTGGTTTGGGTCGGTTTAATCGGGTTTTTAGGGGCTCAACTCGTGACTTAACCCAAAATTGATTGGGTTGGGTATTTTAGAACCTAACCCAACTCAAATAACCTATTTAATCTAATCCAAACCAACCCAAAAGGTTCATTGAACACCCTTAGAGGGGCCTTTCAAGAATTGAAACTTTGATACTTCCACCTAAGAATCGAACATGAAACTTCTATATATATATAGATAGAGAGAGAGAGCAGGGATGAAATCGGGTCGGGTCGAATTTTTGTTCCCTAACCCATCCGACCCGATGAGGTCGGGTGGTAGCGGGTTGGACCCGATGCCATCCAACTTAAGGTCGGATTGGTCGGGTTGGCCCTCATTAAATAACCTAATTTTTTTAAAAGCTTAATAACTACTATTTAAACTTATATTAGTAATAAAATATGTTGGATTATCATTTATCCAACTTATTAAACTACTATTTAAGCTTTAAAAAAAAAGATCTTTCTTTTTTAGGAGAACTCATGTATGTACAAATTAAGTTACTCTTAAACTTGACTTATAAAAATAAGGATGAACTCATATATATATAAATTTTAAGAGGTCAGGTCGGGTTTGGTCAGGTTGCTAAAAAATTAACTCGATCAACCCGACATATTAATCAAACCTGACCCGACCCAACCTGAAATGATCCGATTTGATCAGGTTGAATATGATCGGTCGGGTTACTTATACCCCTAAGAGAGAAGAATGTGACTTTGACATAAAAATGGATTTTATTTAGGACGCCTCGCATTTTTTAGTCACCACACTTTACATAATATCTTTTTTTTTTTTTTGACAAACACATACGATTTCTAACCACATTTCACGAACACATGACAATTACATTATTTTATTTGATTCGCTTAATTGCAAAATAAAACGTACTAATTAAGTACTTTCTTAATTAAAGCCGCACATGCAGCAACCCTAAGGGCATGATCCGGTACGTTGCCTCGCACGGGTACTCGACCCATCACCGCACGTGCTGCAGCAACCAGCAGGGAACGGACCGGTACGTGCCTCGCACGTACTCGATCCTCCACCGTAAACAGGCACGTCCGAGAACCCGGCCCCGCTGCGCGATCCAGTGCCAAACATAGGCGTCCTAGGCGTCCCCGCGCGTCCCCGCCAAACCCGCCTTTAAAACGTTACTGTAACGATGACCTTCACTGCTCCTGCTTACCTCTTCAGCAGTCTTTGGATCCTCTCGAGCCAAAAGGATACATATAAATAAGAGTAACGTTTAGAGATGTTGGGTATTAATGTTATTTTTAAATATATGTATCTAACTTTTTTTTAAATAGTAAAAATACATACACATTATTAAAATATTCAAAAAAATTGAGTGTTAACGTTGAGAACAAACATTGACATCCAACGTATATAAAATATTTTCTAATTACAATTTAATTGACAAGTACGATTCAACATATATTTTTAATATTTATTTTCAGCACACAACCCATTATATACATTAGAGATCGTTGAATCACACATCAATTAATAGTGAATTTGTCTAACATAATGATAAAGGTATATGCTAAAATTATGTGTTAAAATCATGTACACTTATTATTTTTTATTTGATTCTATAAGTAATTAAATTTGGAAATGTGATTGTTATTTTTTATTGGAAGTCTTTGGTTCATGAAATTAATTTGCTACTTGGCATGTGCTCAAGTACTGTAAAATAAATTATGAAATAAAATAGAGTAATTAGTGTATGCTAATTAATTAATATTCCCACTTGTGCCACTAGCTAGCTGGGTAAATGGGAGGGAGGGAGGGAGGTGAGGTCAAAAAACAATAATAACTAAGACCTTGATTTCGAAATCAATGTCAATAGTTAATAAAAGCCACAAGTGAGGTTGTGATTGTGATTCCCATTGAGGTTGTACGAAAAGAGATCATATGGGTATGGTTAGAAATATATATAGCTACCCAATTATATCGATAAAATCATATATTAATTAATTGCATACATTAGAATACACAACATCCATATAAAAAATCTAATTAAGAGAGACATGATATTATAGTTGCACTTGTAGTTATAGTTTATAAGGTTAAAATAGCATATATATATATATATATATATATATATATATATATATATATATATATATATATATATAAGAGTATATACAAATTTATATAAATATTACATGGTTTTATATATTTGATTTATTTATTTATTATGTTTGGTTTGATTAAGAAAAATATTAAAATGATCTAAAAAAATAGACTTAAAATCATACTCAACTAATATGATAAGTGACTTTTGTCGTCTTTTTTTTTTTTGGTATCTCTTTGTGAATGTGGGACATTGAGACTCATTACATCACACGTTGGGTATAGTTTTGAATCTATTTTTTGGATCATTTTAGCATTTATTTTTAATTAATTACACTAATTCTATAATTATTAAGATAAAAAAACATCCTAAGATTATTAAAACATAAAACTATAGTAAAAATAAAAATTAATATCATAATATAATTATTTTGCTCACACACGCACACACATATATATATTAAAGTTACCATTTATAATACTCTACTTTTAGTTCTAGAAATATTATCATTAATTTAGATATATAGAAATATAGATAGATCGATCAACTCAGTATTAATGCAACACTGCTTGTGTTACTCAGCTAGAAAAAAACGTTACCAAGTATTAGGAGCCATATGCATGTGACTAATTACACAAGGCAGGAGCTGATATATCTCCTGCAGTTAAAGGCTCTTATTATCACAGAAGCTCGCATTTATATTTATTCTCCGAGCATTTATTTAGTAATCTAGCTACCATTTACATAAGATTTGTGACCACGCAAGCATTTGACGAGGCTTTAAGGAAATATACTTTGGGTTCAGTTTCTTAGCATGGGCAACAACCGTAAGGGCACTTATATCCACCACCCCAACCACCACCGCTGCCGCCCCATCCACCACCACCACTGCCACCGCCTCCACTGCCGCCCCACCCGCCACCTCCACCCCATGCTTTCTCCTCATTTCCACGTCCATAGCCTCCATTTTTGCCATCTTTAAGTACAGTGTTCGACTCCTTAAGCTCCACTGCAAAAGATCAAATCAGAAAGAGAAATGCATTAGTGATCTTAATTTGCATCACATGATGATCATGTGTTTTATTTAAAAAAATTAACGTAATGAAAGTCGTGTTAAGAGTCACTTTATTAGTCTATTTATATTAGTCACTTATTCACTTAAAAAAATCAGATGCTGAGATCATTTGCAATTATCATTTATCTATATATGTTTGTAATATCATTTTGCTTGTATATATGTTTCTATATATTGCCATCAGTGCATGAATATAACAGTGGAAGGAAGAGAAAATTAACAAGAGAATAATTTCAAGCTTATGATACACCCACTTGGTTGCTCTTGCTTAGAAGTGTGTAGTTGATCGGTAGTCACAGCTGTTTCTGC
Source organism: Paratinospora sagittata (assembly GCA_035771175.1). Lineage (NCBI taxonomy): Eukaryota > Viridiplantae > Streptophyta > Magnoliopsida > Ranunculales > Menispermaceae > Paratinospora > Paratinospora sagittata. The sequence continues at coordinate 5,880,029 of CM069598.1, read as the reverse complement.
GTTGATGAGAAGAAGCAAAAAGCTAGAAGAATACTGATAACCAGAATTAATGCTGTCTTTGAAGAAGCCATTTCCTTACAAGTAGAGTGTGTAAATAAAGTACTAACAGTACTGTTATGAGGGATGGAAGTGATTCGATGGAAGCCCAGTTCCCTTACCCTCTATTTATAGTCGACATAGACAAGTAAATTAAGGTTTTTATTTTTTAAAAATAAAAACAAATAAATAAACCAAGTTTATTCAGATATGTCTGTCTACTAAATATATATACACCATTGATCACCATCTACTATTTTTAGTGACTAAATATGTTCTGTCCCTAAAAATTTAGTCACTAAATGTGACCGTTGTTGTAGTGTGGCCAATGAAACTAAGTTGGATAATGCTTTGGAGACTTAGTAAATGTACCACTTGAGTCTATATATCATCGATCAACATGGAATTATGCGGATTGGATGTATGTACACCCTTAAGTGAGGCAACAAGTTGGAGGACATGAATTGGTAATTCAAGAAAAACCACTTACGTGGCAGCTGCATGGTGCTCCACGTGTAAAATTTTTATTAACAAAGTGCTCTCCAAAATAATTTCCATTGCCTCATCCCACGTGACAATTAAGTGGCTAACGACATTACAAGTAGTGAAAGTCAACAAATACAAACATATATACAATACAGGTGGGGGTGTAAGTAAATTAACTAGAAATTAAATATGAGTTTCAGCACCTATTTATTTTATCCCCACTTTGTGTGCGTCAGCTTCCAGGAAAAGGATGCATATTAATTAATTCTGATACGTTTCATCTATCATCAGTTTCTATATATACATCCAACAATCAACTGCAAATGGAGTCTTGTTCATAAATTACCCAATGTGGATCGGGTTGTATTACCTCAAGCATCCAACCTCAAATTGACTTCTCAAACGCTAACAGGAGAGTTCCAATTTGAAAGCAAAGTCTTAAGTTATAATATCAACATAAAAATAATATTTATAACAGGAACAACAAAGAGTTTAGAAAATAAACCAAATTTCAGTAGTATAGATGTTAATTAGTGGGATTGAACTAAGGCCTGTGTAGCACAATATTCTGATTAAAACAAATTTGCCTCTCACTGTAGGACAAAAGGTGGAATCTGTCTCCAAAGATATAACAGTTGATGAGTAGCTAGCTAACTAGTATCTCATCAACATTAGAAGACCGATACACCTTAATATAAAGAAGACCCGTTAAAGAGACGAGAAGATCATTCTAGAAGGAAATAAAAAACTTTGAGAATTAATGTAAGGAAAAGTGAGGGGAGCACCTCCTTTTATACTAGTAAAAAAGCTGACGTTTTAATGTCCTTCATTAAAAGTACTAAATGACCTCTGTTAACATCGTGGACGTTACAAATATTTTTAAATTTAAAATGCAATTAAGACGTATAATGTTTTTTGAAATTAAATTCAAATTTAAAACTTAATTAAATTAACAGTTTCTCAATTTAAATTCAAATTAAAAATTAAAATCGTTTGACCGTTACAAAGTCTTTAATGATGTTATATACAAGGGCAATAGCTACAAACTTTTTAGCTACGAAATTAGTTTCTTAGCTAAAAGATATATTTAGCCACTACATTTTGATTTTGTGGCTGTTGCTTTCGGTTTTTTAGCTACAAAATTAATTTCATTGCTAAAACACATGTTCACCTATGAAATGTAGGTTTGGTAGCTATTTGTTATGGAATATTTGGCTATGGACTTGATTTTGTAACTAAAGCACGTATTTAGCTACAAATTTTTAATTTCATGGTTATTTGTTATAGAGTCTTTGGCCATGAAACATATTTCATAGCTAAAACATATAGTTAGCTACAAAATTCAGATTTACATCCTTTAATAACTAATTTAATAACTTTATATTTTCTCATAACGTATTTACATCCTTGTGGCTATTGTTAAAGACTCTATCATTACGCTCAAGCCACAAGGACCAAAGTGTAGCTTATGGAAGCAATTAATCCAGTCGCCCTCCCCATTCTCAATAGATTTGTTAAGTGAGACAAAAAAAGTGCCTCATCCACGTCCTGCACGGCCCTATATTGAAACCCTGAGACTTTTGCCAAATCTCTCTTGCAAGGCCACAAGAGAAGAATATGTGATCCAAACTCTCCCCATCTTGCATACACAAAAAGCAACAGTGTGGAGAAAGGCACCAGCTGGGTGCGCTCCTCAACAACAAATCACAAGTATTGATATTTTTATGAGTTAATAACCATCCAAAGACACTAACCTTAGTTGGTGTATGAACATGCCATAAGTATGGAATAGTGGAATGGGTGGAAAAGAAGGGGAGGGGAGTCGCAAAGAATATCAAAAAAAGATTTACATGTGAAGCTAAGTAATTTTTGCTACAAAATAAAGTTTGAAGCTAAACATATTTTTAGCTACAAACACCATTTTATCACTATCGGTTTACGGGCACGCAGATTTAGCTACGAAATTTTAATTTTTAGTCACAAACTGTTTCACTAGCTAAAGACCCGATCTGTTGTAGTGATACTTCTCATGCGCCATTTATTTCTCGTATTAATATAGTTCTTTGATCCATTGATTTTAAATAACTAGTATATATGTTATCCAATGTATCAAAATACTTTAGATTGACAACAAAAAGTCATAGATCTAAATTAGTAAGTTATTTTGTAGCAATTAGTGTATTATTGAAAGAAATTAAGGATGACAAGGTACAACTTTTCCACCTAATTAAAGTTAAGTTACATATAAAGTTAAAAGGACCAGATTGTCATTGAATTTGGTGGTAATGCTTAATCATGAGATTTCGAAGGTGTACTCGACGCACTCAATTCCCTGTTTTAACATGTAGCTATGCATATTGGATGACTCCGTGTGTTGATCTCATTTCTTAAGTCCCCCTGTCCTGGCTGTCCATGTCCTTAATGATTTATAAGTAAGTCGGGTTTGAAAAGGTAATGGGCCTTTCTTTGGTTTATCTTTCAGGATTGGCCCATTTTCAACGGGCCCCTTCTCTAGAATTGTTTAAGGTAAAAAAGTCCAGTCCCTACGTCCACAATGGCACAATTTCCACAATCAGATATGGGGATTTTTTTTCTCTTGATATGCAAATTTAATCCACCAATCAATGATCAACAACTACTACCCATGAGCTCTTGGTGCAGGTGGTAGGTACCGCCTCCCACCTCTTCAAATCTCTATAGAAAGAGACTAAAAAATAATATAGTTGTGACCTTAGACTTTGGTTGCAAGCTTAGTCCTTATTATTAATGTTCATTTTGATTTCATTTGATAATTCATTACACTTACGAACTAGTTGTACTTAACAAAAAAAAAAAATCAATCATCAACAACTTTCTTGACCCTTCGAATCATATGCCAGCAGTCTCCTTATTTTATTTATTTATTTTTCATAATTTCCGTCAATCAATTATTTTTTATTTGATAATTTGACATATTCAACAAATAGAATGATTAGGGATTTGCCTTCAAGTTCAGTATGTGTGTGTTTATGGTTGTAAGTCACAATCACTACATTTAATACGTACAAGTATTGATATCGTAAACATGTTAGCATAGTCGTCCTTGACTTTTTTACTACTCAACGTAATCGACACTTCCTGTGAATAGCTAACATTATCCACATACTTAAAGTCATGATAGCTTCTCTAATTTAACTATTGTCGACAAATATTTTATTTTTTTGATTTCGCTGATGTTCCCTTGTACGGTAAGTTGCAATAAATAAGTTTTTGAAAAATAAGAGATAGAGATATTAGATCCAACAGTTATTACACCCTCAAGGGTACGGAATTAGTCTCCGTTCAAGGTGAAAACAGAATGACAGAGTTCAAGGTGAAAACAGAATGACAGAATTAGAGCTCTCTCAAGTTGGACGCTTTTAAAAATCAAACTCTTAAAATTTTCATACATAGATGACCTTGAGACTCAACTCACTTTCAAAGATAATTACTCTTTAATATTAACAAATATTTTAAAACCACTCTAAGCTACATACACCAACTTCTCTTTGACACCCTAGAGATGGCTAGCTAGAACTATCTTCAGTTTTTAAAGAATGCGTTTTTGCATACCTTTCGCGGGTCTACCAGCCACGTTTTGTTCTTTTGATATTTCAACCTTATTAACTCATAAGGGTTAATAGGAGTTGGGTTGGTTTTGCGGAGCTGTGAGGGTCGGCTTTGTTTATTGGAAGCAAGGATGATTCCCACTAACAACAGCCGTTGGATCAGCATCGGACGGTGATAATCGGCTCAAGTACGGATTTGTTGAATCATACCTTTGATTTGGTCTTAACCAAGATATATAATAAGAGTAATTAAATAAACAACCATATCTGTACTGTGTGGGTCCAAACATCTTATAAAACTTAAAGAGGGTTCTAATGGATTACCTTCTTAAGTACCCAATATTCACCCAATCATAGCAAGTGTTGTAATGTAGGAGGTCTCCCACTTTGGACTAAATCAATCTATATATTTTTCTCTGTTCGTTTTCCTCTTTAATTTCCCTATAAATAGGGGTAAGGTTGTTCTAATAATCTTCACTCCTACTCCTAAGTTGATCAGTTCTGTATTTTGAGTATTGTCCAGTGATTCAGATAAAAATGGCTTCCAAGGTTCTTACTGTTATGACCCTTATGTTGGCTGTTGCTCTTCTCATGACATCCTCTGAAGTTGCAACAGCCAAACCAGCTGAGACCACAACTAGTGTTACTGAATCAGAAAAACCACGTAAGTGGGTGGTCTTATTGGCTTGTTTCTTATACAATATTAACCATCTTTTTATGTTTTTGTTTTGGTATAAAAGTAATTCTCATCGAAATGTTTGCTGATGGCTGGGTACCTATTAGCATAATTTATATTGTGAGTATAATTATGACGTGAAATGTATAAGTCATGGTGGTGGACCCTCTCTTTACAAATTGGTTTTAAATGATGAGTAAGACCTATGGATCGAATTTGTTAGTTTCTAGTTACCTAAAAGATATATATCTTTATAGAATATAATGTGATATATTAATCATACTTGGGTTCCTGAATTAATTACCTCTTTCCTGTATATTGGACGTCGTGTAAAGCTAATTATTAACTATACATATTGATATATTTGCAGAGGCTGCTAAAGAGACGGTTGCTTCAGTGGGAACTGAAGGTGCAGGAACTGATCAAGGGTTCGGCTGCAGGCGTGGTTGCTGCAGATTTTTCCGTGGGAGATGCATTCGATGCTGCAGGGACTGATCAAGATGTTAAGGAATTGATGATGGAAATGATATATATGTGGATGAGAGCCAGTGTTATAAATCTCTAAATAAATGCCTGTATGTGTGTATGTAGAAGTAGAGTAAGGAGTTCTAAGTAGTGCTTGTACAAAGTCTATTTGTACGCACAATATACGGACTCCATATATATATATATATATATATATATATGCTTGTTTGAGCAATTAATCTTTGCTCCAACAAATATATGTATTATTATTAAGTACGTGTGCGTTTTAATATAATAGTCTTAATTGTTTATTATTTGTGGTTTACGCTCCTTCAATTTCAAGCAATAATTTGATTCAGAGATAAGGTGGGGCTGAAATGCTGATTTAGAATTTGTTTGACAATTCAACTTCTAATTAAAAATGAGAAAAAACTTGAACAAAAAACCACACACATGTTGTAACTTATTCCCCTTTTGTTGGAAAAAAAAACTCAAAACCCACGACTCGAAGATATACATGACAAAACTTTAAAATTAGAAAAAAAAAATTACAGACAAAAAATAATTTATCATTAATTAACAAGTACCTTGAGAAAGTAAACACACCAAGAATTATTACATAGTACACATATTTAAAACTTTGATTAAAAAGATAATACCCAAAAATAAAATTAGAACTACTTTAACCGTGTCACCTGCTTAAATTTTAAAATCTTCTCTTTTACAAAGTTTTTAAAGACGAACTTCTAGATCTCTCACTATTTGATATTAATTCATAAACAATGAAAGACTTCAATTTTATATAGAATACTCTACAGCCACAATTAATTAGAAAAGGTAACATACATTCCTAGCTAAGGCCTAATTACTTTAACTATGACCATAAGATAACTAGTTATATTTAACAAGGTCTAATTACTTTTTAAATGCAATTGTTCATATTTTATTCTAAAAAAAAGGTTTATTTTTGAGCCAAAATCCACCTCCTCTAGCCAAAAAAAAAGGCAAAGAATCCAAAAAAATTTAATGATCAGGTCTCCAATCAACACAAAATTCAAGAATGAATTTTGCCCTTACAAAAAACACTACTAACAAATAAAATATAAATTAAAAATGGACTATTATTTAAATATTTAATCCATCCAATATCAATATTACAGGTAAAAAAATTTCATGAAATTTATTGGAATAAGATTTTTTTTAAAAAAAAAAACCACATGTTATATATACTCCTTTTTTGTTTGTTTTTTTTTTCTTTTCTTTTCTTGTCTATATGTGAGATCCACAAAGAAGAAGTGGAGGTAAGATCATTATGTACATGTGCGCAAAGATGATAAGATCGTCTACAAAGAAAGGATGTGAAAGCTCTAGACTCTATTTAGTTTGATTGGTTTCCACCTCGTGAAGGTGGTGGCTTTCTAACTTTCTATGAGAGAGGATTGCCCTATTTAGTTAAAATTATATATGAAATAATTTTCAACTAATTCAAGAATGAATTTTATCCTTACAAAAAATACTAACAGATAAAGTATAAATTAAAAAGGACTATTATTTAAATATGTAATCCATCCAATATCAATATTACAGGTAAAAAATTTTCATAAAATTTATTGGAACAAGATTTTTTTTTTTTAAAATAAAACCACATGTTATATATGCTCCTTTTTTGTTTTTGTTTTTTTTGTTTTTCTTGTCTAAACGTGAGATCCACAAAGAAGAGGTGCAGATAAGATTATTATGTACATGCTCGCAAAAATGATAAAATCATTCACAAAGAAAGGATGTAAAAGTAGGGCCGGTCCTAAGACACGGCACACAAAATGACCACCTCGGCCTCAAACTTTTGGGGACCATTATATATATAGGGTTATATTATTTTTTCATTAAAAATATATATATATCTATTTTAGTAATAATAAAATTAAAACACTGTACAACAATTAATGCTAGCATTGAATGCTGTACAGCATTGTAAAACGTTAATTTTTTTTATTTCTTTTAGAAATATTTATCTTTTTTCTTTATTTTTTTAGTCTTATAAAAAGATCAGTTTGGACAATATTATAATTAAAAATTAATTAGTGCCTAATTTGGGAAAAAGACTTAGTCCAAATTCAAAACCAGGATGAGTTTAGGCAAGCAATTTTAAAAATCTGAATGAATTATAATATATATGATAAAAAATTGTCTATTTTCTTATTTTGTTTAAAATACATTACTAAAAACATATATAGTTTTGTTATAAAATTATTTTTGTTATATTACCATGAGTTTTTTAAATACGAATATGATACTTTAGTCATAATTTTTTTAATAAAATTAATATTAATATTTTATATTTATAAATATTAATTAATCAAAATTGATATATAAGATTTAACATTTAGACAAAATTGAGTAATCTAATTTTAAATAATGCTAGGTTTAAGCAAAGACATATTATCCGAATTTAAAATTGAAGAAGGTACGGGCCACCCATATGTTTGTTAAATTACTCTAGACTCCAGTTTTTTGCCACCCCTCTGATAATTCAAAATTAGGAAAAACATTTAAACGTCATGCATGATGAACTATACATACATATGTACTGTCAATTCGCTGTGCCATTCACATATCATTTCTTTTTCCATCACTTTCTTCTCTAGCTATTTGGGGAACAAATTAACAATCTTTTTGGATATATATATTTCACCCAATTTGAATCATAGAAAAAAAATTGAAAAAGTGGACAGCTGGTCCTACACCAGACCCAAGCTGAGATCTTCACAATCTGTCGTTCCCTTAGCTGGCATGAAATTATGAAGTCAATTGATCATTTGACATAAGAGTGGTATTTAACATTAGTAAAATCACTTTCAATATTTGTCTCAAATCATGACCAATATTTGTCTCAAATCAATTCAATATAATCTATGTCTAAGTACGTATATAATTCAATAGGTAAATTAATTGTAATATTTCAATAATGTCAGCTAAAAATGTCACTTTAATTAACATTTTCATTTGAGATAAACTAAGTACTAATACACACGTGATCAGAAAACCAGTACAAAGTTTTGAGCCGTACTTAGTATGGCATGCAAGAGCTCATATCAAAATGAGACTCTTATTATTCCTTACCTGCAATGCATTTATATATATATATATATATATATATATATATATATATATAGGCTTTGCAGTTTATTTTGTATTAATACATAAACATGATACACACATGCATACAGTACCATATCGATCGTCTCTATATCACTAACTAGCTAGTTGTGGGGTTGGGCCTTGGTTTCTTCAGCTTGATGATGATGAGGAGGGCAGCAGTACAAGCAACGGCCATGGAAATAATGGCCACAACAACCATGACCGCAGTATCCTCCTTTTCCACATCGAATTTTAACATTACTTGATCAATACAATACACTTTTCAAATAAAGTTATAAATTTAACGTGGAACCTTGATACATCATATTTATAGCAAATAGTGTATAGATTTTAATCTCCATAGCATTTTTCATATATATTCATTCTTGAGTTGCAATAATTATCATCTCATATATTAATTCTTGTTTCAACTCGTGTCACTTTAATTAGCATTTACATTTTTTTTTTGTAATTGAAAAGCATGCATATATATATGCTTGCATTCCAATTAATTAATCATAGTAAAACTATATAGGCACACTCACTTGTTTTGATCTCTTGATTATTGGAGGTCCCAGTAGCTGCATCCTCACTTGCTGCCAATTCAGATGAGATTATGAGGACAAGAAAGAGAGCACCCATGAAAAAAAAAAGCCTTTTAAGAAGCCATTAATATTCCTTAACTGTAAGGAAAATGTGAATTATATTACTACTGCAGCTAAATAAGCAAGATAATTAACGTGTGTTGTGAATTGCTTAATGGGAAGGATTGCTCGATAATCTTCTGATAGTGACCCATTGGCATATTTTATAGTTGAAAGAGAGGAGGAGATAAGCATGGGACCATCAGACGTAGCCAATTTAGAAAACATCAGGGTATGACCCACCATTTATGGATTTATGTGAGGCTCCAACATTTATAAAAGGGAAATATGAAGTCGGCATGCAGATCTAGACTCAAAAGTAGTGGCGAATGGTACGAATGGACGAAAATAGCTGTCCCCGGATTAAGGCATCTGACCTGCCACTGGTTTCTCTCTTTCTCTCTTAATATCTCTCTCTCTATCTTTGTCTTTTTTTTCATGATTTCACTTTCTGAAAACACACTTTTTAGGCATATCTGCCCCCTACGACTTATTGGATCGTTTTTTTTTTTTTTGAAGCATTGATGCTGAAATATACTTTCGTCGCCACTGACTTTGGGCACTATGTCTTGAGTCGGTGAGTCGGTGAATGACCATGAATCATATCATGACATTTTAAATAATTTAACAACTTACAATGTCATAACGAGCCTAAAGTAAGTGTGACAGGTATTTTCTGAATACCGAGTTTAGAAAGTAAACTATTAGGTGTAATTAAGGTTCGAGCTCACCTTAATTTATTTTTATTAAAAAGTAAATTTTTGAATCGAAAAAGATTAGTCTCGCTCTAAAATGAAAGATAACACTTATAAATTCTAAAAAATAGATACTAAAACAATAGAAGAAGGTGTTTCCTGAATATTAATTTCTATTTTTCGTTTATCTTCTAACAGTCGAATACTCAAAGTAAACCAACTCACCAAGCTAGTGGTGTTAGTTTTCATTAGTTAATTTTGCTTTCTAATTCTGTACCTTGTTTGAAAATTTTACCTTAAAATCATTGAATTACCTACAATTAATTAAGCACATATAATAAATACGTAATTGGATAAATTCTACAATTTTATTCTTGAAAACAATTCTAAAAGGGTGTTGCTTCAACCCCACTATCCAACATTAGAACATTATGTCTCGTAGATGGCCGTATGTGTATTGTGTAATTTTTTTGTCATCAATTGATTTTGTCCTTTGGCATTTGATAATGACGTTGAAGCCAACGTTCCTGCAGCACGATTTCATATTCTATGCATCCGCTGTTATTTTTTCACTTTTTTACAAGTGGAATAGTTTTTAAAAATAAGAATTTCTCACTTTTTCAAAAAATTAAATAGTTTGAACATACTCAACAAAAATCAATATTTATTCATGCGATCATAATAAATAGAAAATTCACATGGATAAAAATAATCTAGAAAAATATAGTTATATTAAAGATTTAGCTTTTAATAGATGGAGATAGGGTATTAAGGAAAAATAATTCATATAGAAATTTGATAGAGTTGAAAAAAGTTTTATTGAGTTAAATTTGAATTTTATATGTAAATGTAGGGCTGCAACTTTAAAATAATCACGTAACTATTTATATATGCATTCCATATTAATTTAAACTCAACCATTAATTCCTAGTGGAGGCTTCAATTCATAGCAAAAAGAAGGGTAATGTTTTATGATGAATCTTTAGAAATTGCTTTCAGCTTTTTTTTTTAGACCGGGGTATGTATAGATATATGTTATACCATTGACTGCTGACCTGATTTTAAGTACTATGATTTGTAAAGCATTTTCTTCACCTAGAGATCATCATAATCTTAGATCGTTTTTTTCAAACGTCTTTGTACAGTGATTTTCTTGTAGTAATTATACTAATATAGGGTTAGTTTACTTGATGAAAAATACACCTTAAGGCGGTTGAGGGATTCGCACAGCGAGTTGAAGTCCGCCTTCGATATACTCTCATTGAGAGGGCCGTCTAAAATTGCATCTGTAGTGCTTGAAGTTTATGAAGTAAAAAAATTAATAATTCAAAAAAAAAAAAAAGATTTGAAGTGCAAATGATAAATCAATTGCATTTTCTTACCAATCAGATTAATTTCATTTGACTTTAATATTTTATGCTAATAGTGATGTTCTTCAGTTCATTTGTGAATGTCTTTATACATAAAGGCTCTAATTTGAAGCGCGGGGGAAAGCCTTGTCGTGGCGAAAAGTTTTTCCAAACGCGTCTTGGCTACCATTTTGACACATACGCATTTTTTATTCAAACACGTTTTTTTGGCCTTTTTGTGTGAAACTCCCTCCTCCCTCCGTGTTTCTGTGTTTACCGATTGTATTTAGAAAAAAAAAAAAAAAAATGTTTTCGGGTGTTGGCAAGAACCTACGTGCACGCTCAAGTTCCTTAGATCATCTTCAAGATGTCGACATTGTAGGCAGCTCGAGGATGATCCAAAGATCCCAGCTGAACCCTTTTGGCCTGGTCAGTATAGAAGGTACATGTACAGTTGTATTAACGTGTTTAGTAGATATATTTCAACGTGAGATGGACCCTCTATAATAAATTCGGACTACTATTCGACAAAAAACTTTATAAGTATTATTAGATACCTCCCTGAAAAAGCTACATATATATACTTCGATGCATCCTTCTGCTCACTGAAAACAGCAAACTTTGACTTAGCACATCTTTCGATGCGTCCCAACAACTGTCCCTTGTGTCACTTCAACCATCAATACGAGGTCGGACTTTATACACCACAAAGTAACGTAGTTATCTGGCATTTGAATTTATAACTATTTTAATTTCAAATATAAGTTTTTAAATAAATAGTTTTTTTAATTTACAAATTTCAAATATTTTTTAAATTTTTTTAAAAGATAATTTAATCAAACAAGTTTGATAAGAATCTTGGCATTTCCAGAGCCATTAATTAATTTTATAATTATTTAGTTATGCACAAAAGGCTTCAAAATCACATGCTAATAAATTAAAAAAATTATTTGATACATATGTTTAGTTGGTTAATCAAAACTTTTGGTGATCTAAATGGCCTAAGAAGGTATCTCTACAAGAAAGTCGGATGTACTATTAGAAAAAATAAAACTCAGTTATATAACTTACCGACAAACAATACTTTGCCTTTGTAATTATTCTGAACTCATGTCATCTTAGTTGTAATCAAGATTCAACTCTTTAGTTTAATAAATAAAAAAAGTAATTTTAAATATTATGGTGCAAAAGCTCTTTTTATTTTGTAAGTACTGGTAGTTTGTTAGTTATGAGTCTATGTAACTGAGTTGGCCCTAATGATTTATTAATTATATTTATATTGTTATTTAAATATTAATTTTATATTAATATTTAATATGTATATTTAAAATATACATCATTCATATATATCATTAAATTATTTTAAATTATTTAATAGTAATAAAATATTTTTAGAAGTGTAGTTTAGATGTTACTTTTAACATTTTCTTATTTTTAAATGTATCTAGTAACTATTTGCAAGATGTACTGTAAAAACAGAGATAAAATGTAATGTAATCTTCACACAAAATAAAATAAAATAAAATGAAATTATATAACTTATCGGTTATAATGGGGAGAGGCAGCGTAAACCCAACCAGCCACAAGCCGTCTGATCAGTAATATCTTGCGGAGGAAATTAGCTAAAAAGTTGAATAGTACAATGGTGCACGTCACATTTGATTCCAAGTCCAAGTGAACCGGAGCCAGGGGAGTAAATGCGAATCAAACAGATAAGACTGGAAAGAGCCAGTTGTTTTGTGGGCCACAAGGCCTATCCTCTATCATTAAAGAGAGCAAGCTACTCGATAGGTTTCCTACCCAATAATAATTCATTCTCTTCGATTTTTTTATTTTTAAATTAATATTTAAGTTAGAAATAACAAATTTTTCAAAATAATTTTTGTTATAAGAATTATTTTATAATATTATTAAAATTAAGATTTTAACCCACTTTAAATAAAAATTTATTTAAAATGTTAAAAAATACTTCATGTAAAATCTCTGAATATATGATTAGATTTTATTTATTTATTTATTTAAATTTTTTATGATTATTACAAATTATATTTGATATTAAAGATCTTTTGAATCATATTAAAATCCGATGTAACTTTAGTTTAAGGCTATAGAATGGTAGAATAGACTATTGTGAGTTCATCTATGCTAATTTTATAATTTTTAGAGATCGTTTAATAATTTTAGTAAAATTATACATATTTCTAATGAACAATGACATAAATATTATTATAAACAGTACTATACTTATTTTCATGAATAAAATAGAATTGAAATCTAGTGAAACTCGGGTTTGAGACCATAAAATCGTAGATAACTGAATTTCGGGCCATTCGATACCAAGATTGAAATTTTGAGATATGATTTGATATTTTTAGTAACTAAATATATGATTTTTGTGAGTAAAATTTACTTTTCTGACCTTCGCGAACGTGTAAAACCTTGGTAAAATACATGTTGAAGGTAGTAGAATGGTAGTATGACTGATTTTACACATGTCGATGTGGACAGAATAATTTTAGGAATGTACTATACTTTTAATAAAATTGGTATATGTTCTAATAGAAATTAAAACTGAGAACTAGTGAAAAAATATATATTTTCACTGTTCTTTCTTTTAGAAATATTTAGATTGGCCACAGAAACAAGATAGTAGTTTTTTCACCAACTTATGAGTCATAAATTGAGTTAGAATATAAATTCATAGAATATGTATAATATTTGTCAAGTTGATCTTTATTATTGGTGATTTGAAGTGAGTTGAGAAATTAAATATGTAAATAAATATGAATAAATAAAATTGAATTATAGATTGGTTATCACAGGTTGAGTTAATGCCTAACCTCATTGTCAGTAGACATGTCCTAATAAGGATTTTAGATAATTGAAATGACTGTGAATTGAATAATGTGAGGTCCGAGCGTAGGCTTCTTATCGGTGGATAATAAATAGTTCGTATCCGCTCCATTACGAAAAAGAGAAAGATTATGATTTTAGTAGAAACTGATGAATTGTTTTCTTGAACAATCATGAAATATATGTTGTCGACATATATGATATATTCGTTAAATGTTGCATGTGTTTAATAATTGTTTTAAATGATTTTAAATGTTATGTTTCTCTAAATGCATATGATTGTCATATCAAGATATATATTAACTAAGTTGTTATTTGTTCACTCCATTTCCTTCAATATTTCAAGTACAGAATTAAAAGAAAAAACACAATAGTAGATACGTGATTTAGATTCTTACTTTGTTGTTGTACCCCTATGCGAAGAAAATAGATTATATATATTTTTTTTTCATATGAATATATATATCACATCTTACATATATATATATATATATATATTATCACATAGTTGGGTTGTAAGGGAACATGAATTTTGATTTGATATTTAGGTTATACAATGCTTGTGATGATAAAATTAGATGATTATATATATATCTATCATGTGAGAATTTAATTTGTGGTATAATTGAAATAATTATATATATTAGATTTGATTTGTGGTATATCAAGTTGTGAGAGGTCTATTTTATAAGGAGATGTTAAATTTTTTTTTGGAGATTTGTGTAATTCTGCTGAGGCTGACAATGTATTATATATTGTATACAAGATATATACAATTTATAATATATTATGCGGGTTATGACGTCAGCCTACATCAGGGGCGTCGTGATATATACATCATTAGATTATTTTGAATAATATATTAATATATAATTCGAGATAATTTAATTAAGTTTAATAGTAATAAAATGTTTTTAAAGATGTATTTTAGATGTTATTTTAACATTTTTCTATTTTTAAATGTATCTAGTAACTGTTTAGAAGATGTACTTTAGAAGCGTAGATGAAAATGTAACGTAATCTTCACACAAAAAAATCAAAAAATAAAAAAATAAAAAAAATGAAATTATATAACTTATCGGTTATATTGAGAAGAGGTAGCGTAAACTCTAATCAGTAATATCTGGCGGTGGAAATTGGCTCAAAAGTTAAATAGTATAATGGCGCACTTCACATTTGATTCTAAGTCCAAGTGAACCGGAGCCAAGGGAAGTAAATGCAAACAGGTAAGACTGGAAAGAGCCAGTTGTTTTGTGGGCCACAAGTACTATCCTCTATCATTCACGAGAGGAAGCTACTCGATAGGTTTTCCTACCCAATAATAATCCATTCTCTTCGTTATTTTTCCCTATAAATAGGGCATGGTGCTTCTCATATTCTTCACACCAATCTTTCTAATATCTTCTTTTGAGTGATTACTCTCTAGCAAAATGGTTTCAAAGGTTTTCATTGTTATGAGCCTTCTGGTGGCTGTTGCTTTTGTAATGTTGTCCTCCGAAGTGGACGCAACCGACAAACCACGTGAGCTGACCTTTCTCTTTAATACATATATTAAATTATTTTTATATTTCCTTTATGTTGTTAATGTTTGTTTTGGGTAGTAAAAACGTTTCTTTTAAATATATAGAACACTACAAAATTGTTTATGTAAAGCAGAAACTAAAATATAAATCAGATTTCTTCATTCACCTTTATATATATAATAGTAATTCAATGACAAATTAAATTACATAAACAATTTCTTCATTCACCTTATAGATATTAATTTTCTAGATCTTTTTTGCATGCATGTGCAAGGTAGCTAATTAATTAATTACTGTCCATATGATTATGCAGAAGTGAATGAGGCTGTTGCAGCGAAGGAGGAGGTTACAGAGGCAAGTACTGTCGATGATGCCAAGTATGGTGGTGGCGGATATGGAGGCGGTGGTGGTGGTGGATATGGTGGTGGGCGTGGTGGCGGTGGACGCGGTGGTGGTGGTGGATATGGTGGTGGTTGCCACCATGGTCGCTGCTGCAGGTATGGACGTTGCCATTGCTGCTCGTATGCGGGAGAGGACAAAGATATAGCTGCTCAAGCTAAGCCTCAAAACTGACGATGATGATGTATGAGAGTGATGATCGGTACTATGAATCTCTACATAGATTCATATATATGTATGTATCTGTGAGTAAGAATAAGGAGTGCTACTAGCTAGGTGCTACAGAACAAGTCTAATTGTATGAGGTATTTACTAGTAGGCTCCATGTATACTTGTTTGAGCACACTAATTGCTCAACATGTATAATGAATTATTACCCAGTGTTTAAATGAAATAGTCATCTTATCTTTGTTTAATTTGGGTTCTACTTAATTACTGAAATTTTTAAGAAATTAAAATTTAGAAATGCTATTCTAATTATAAAAAAAAATTACATGTTCAATTAATTATTATACTTTTATGATCATCAAATTATTTAATACAAGTATTCAAGACTTTCAAAAAAACAACAAAAAAATCCACATATTCATATATGTAAAAAAAGAAGCCAAATAATAAATGCACAAATCCAAATAATTTAAACAATTCAAACGAATGTAAAATTAAATCAAAGCAGGAACACAAAGATTTGCATGGTTTACATTATATAATCAGAGTTAAAATAAATTCCATTTACAATATATAATTAGATTTAAAATAAATTTCATCAAATTAAAAGTGTTTTCATATAAATCTTAAATTCTCATATATTCTTATCATACACCCCAATGGAATATATATAATATAAGGTGTTTGAATTAGTTTCCAACACCAAATATATTTTTTTAACACAAAATATGAAAGATTTTAAGTTAGACTAAAAAATTAATATATTAAAAAACTAATATACAAATAAAAATAACTCGCATTAGTTATACGGAGTTACTCAATACGTAACAATCTCATTTTTATGCAATGGATATAGAGACTTGGCTGCAATTTTCTTTAATCAGAATAATTTTTTTTATTATAATTTGCCAGGAAAGTATGGGATTATGGAGTTCTGTTAGAAGGGATGCAAATTTGAAATAAATTAACACGATACGCTGAACCGAAGGCTAGCTCTGAATTATAGCCACAGACCTCACAGATACACTATGTATTATTTTTTTAAAAGGTAATTTAATCATACAAGTTTCGTAAGAATCTTGGCATTCCAATAAATTAAGGAAAATTATTTGATACATATCTTTAGTTGGTTAATCAAAATTTTTGGAGATCTAAATGGCCTAACGAGGTATCTCTACAAAAGAGTTTGGATGTATTATTAAAAGGAATGAAACTCTATTTATTGTAGAGCATTGTGGATGCTTAAACAATAAAGGTATCTTTAGGATGTTTAATTGGTCAGTTATATAACTTACCGACAAACGATACTTTGTCTTAGTGATTGTTCCGAATTTATGTCATCTTAATTGTAATCAAGATTCAACCTTTTATACTAACAAGATTTAATAAATGAAAAGGTAATTTTAAATGTTATAGAGCCAAAACCCGTTTTATTTTGTTAGTACTGTTAGCTTGTTAGGGTCTATGTAACTTAGTTGGTCCTAATGATCTATTAATTATGATTGTACTAATTTTTAAAGATTAATGTTACATTAATATTTAATATTTATATTTAAAGAGTACCTCATTCATATATATTATAATGTGTTGATACATAATTTAAAGTTATTTAATAATATTTAATAATAATATATATTTTAAATGTTACTTTAATATTTTCTTATTTTTAAATGTATCAAGTAATTGTTTACTAGATGTAATTTAGAAATAGAGTTGGAAACGTAATCTTCACAAAAAAAAAAAAAAAAAAAAAAAAAAAAGTAAAAAAATTATATAACTCATCGGTTATATTGAGGAGAGGTAGTGTAAACCCAACCAGTCAGAAGGCGACTGGTCAGCAATGTCAAGCGGTGGAAATTGGCTCAAAAGTTGAATTAGTATAATGGGCACTTCACATTTTATCTAAGTCCAAGTCCTATTGACGTTGAACCAGAGCCAAGGGAAATCAATGCGAATCAAACAGATAAGACTGGAGAGAGCCAGTCGTTTTGTGGGCCACAAGTAAGTACTATACTCTATCATTAAAGAGAGGAAGCTACTGGATAGGTTTTCCTACCCACTAATAATCCATTCTCTTCGTTATTTTTACCTATAAATAGGGGCATGGCGGTTCTCATATTCTTCACACCAATCTTTCTAATATCTTCTTTCGAGTGATTTCTCTCTATAGCAAAATGGTTTCAAAGGTTTTCATTGTTATAAGCCTTCTGGTGGCTGTTGCTTTTGTAATGTTGTCCTCCGAAGTGGACGCAACCGACAAACCACGTGAGCTGACATTTTTCTTTAATACATATATTTAATTTCTTATGTTGCTAATGTTTGTTTGTGGGTAGTAAAAATATTTCTTTTATATATATAGAACACTAAACAATCCCAAGCCAACATGCCCTTTATATATATAATAGTAATACGACGACAAATTAAATTACATAAACAATTTCTTCATTCACCTCATAGATATTAATTTTCTAGATCTTTTTTGCATGCATGTGCAAGGTAGCTAATTAATTAATTACTGTGTCCATATAATTATGCAGAAGTGAATGAGGCTGTTGCTGCAAAGGAGGAGGTTACAGAGGCAAGTACTGTCGATGATGCCAAGTATGGTGGTGGCGGATATGGGCGCGGTGGTGGTGGTGGATACGGTGGTGGACGCGGTGGTGGCGGTGGATATGGTGGTGGACGTGGTGGTGGCGGTGGATATGGTGGTGGACGCGGTGGCGGTGGTGGTGGTGGTTGCCCCCATGGTCGCTGCTGCAGGTACGGACGTTGCTATTGCTGCTCGTATGCGGGAGAGGACAAAGATATAGCTGCTCAAACTGAGCCTCAAAACTGACGATGATGATGTATGAGAGTGATGATCGGTACTATGAATCTCTACATAGATTCATATATATGTATGTATCTGTGAGTAAGAATAAGGAGTGCTACTAGCTAGGTGCTATAGTACAAGTCTAATTGTATGAGGTATTTACTAGTAGGCTTCATGTATACTTGTTTGAGCACACTAATTGCTCAACATGTATAATGAATTATTACCGAGTGTTTAAATAAAATAGTCATCTTATCTTTGTTTAATTTGGGTTCTACTTAATTACTGAAATTTTTAAGAAATTAAAATTTAGAAATGCTATTCTAATTTAAAAAAAAATTACATGTTCAATTAATTATTATATTTTTATGTTCATCAAATCATTTAATACAAGTATTCAAGACTTTCAAAAAAAAAAAAAATCCACATATTAAAACTTGTTGTGCACAGTAAAAACAGAAGCCAAATAATTAATGTATAAATTTAAATAATTTAAACAATTCAAACGAATGTAAAATTAAATCAAAGCAGGAACGCAAAGATTTGCATGATTTACAATATATAATCAGATTTAAAATAAATTTCATACTCTTAAATTCTCACATACTCTTATCATACACTCCAATGGAATATATATAATATAAGATGTTTGAATTAGTTTCCAACACCAAATATTTTTTTTCAACACAAAATATGAATGTTTTTAAGTTAGACTAAAAAATTAATATAATAAAAAATTAATACACAAATAAAAATAACTCGCATTAGCTGTACGGAGTTACTCAATATGTAACAATCTCATTTATATGCAATGGATATAGAGACTTGGCTGCAATTTTCTTTAATCAGAATAATTTTTTTATTATAATTTGCCAGGAAAGTATGGGATTATGGAGTTCTGTTAGAAGGGATGCAAATTTGAAATAAATTAACACGATAGGCTGAACCCAAGGCTAGCTCTTAATTATAGCCACACACGTCACAGATACACTATGTATTATTTAAGTGAAACTCTCTCTCTCTCTCTCTCTTTCAATATATATATATATATTAGCAAGACCCACACCTCCACACTGAATTATAAAAGACTGGTAAGCTTACTTTCTTTAAATTATTATATATATATATATATTTCCTCTTAATTGTATATATAATTACATTTTTGCACATCAACAACTGTCACTTTCCAACCATCACTACGAGGCCGGACTTCATACACCACAAAGTAACGTAGTTATCCTGCTCCAATCTCAAAACCATGCCATACCCGTTTCGCATTTGAATTTACAACTATTTTAATTTCAAATATAATTTTTTAAATAAGTTGTTTAAATTTGTTTTTAAAAAAACATGGCGACGGCTTTCTTCTATATATATATAATTTTTGAGTTTTAAATAATTTTAAATAATTTTTTTCACAAATCTCAAAGTTAAATTTTAAATAATTTTTGAGTTTTTTTAAAAGGTAATTTTATCATTCAAGTTTCGTAAGAATCTTGGCATTCCAATAACTTAAGTAAAATTATTTGATACATATGTTTAATTGGTTAAACACAATTTTTGGAGATCTAAATGGCCTAAAAGGAGGTATCTCTACAAAAGATTTGGGATGTAGTATTAAAAAAAATGAAACTCTAGTTATTGTCAGAACGTTGTGGATGCTTAAATAACAAAGTTATTTTCAGGGTGTTTAATTGGTAAGTTATATAACTTACCGACAAACGACACTTTACCTTAGTGATTATTTTAAACTTATGTTATTTTAATTGTAACCAAGATTCAACCT